>WEKX01010310.1:172232-252512 GCA_013390025.1 Pitta sordida
GCTGTATGGGTATTAGATGGTGACGGATATATGTCTAAGCCTGTGGGTCCCTTCCAACTCATAATTTTCTGTGATTCTGTGATTCTGTGTTTTTTGTAAGTCAAAGCATATTAAATGCAACTCCTTTTTACACTGATATCACAGAATTAGAATCACCACTCTCATCTTCAGCCTCAGAGAATCACAGAACTAACGAGGTTGGAAAACACCTTTGAGGTCATCAAATCCAATCTGTTACCTAACGCCATCTCATCAACTAAACCATGGCACATCCAGTCTCTTTTTAAACAGTTCCAAGCACAGTGACTCCGTCACCTCCCTGGGCAGCCCTTTCCAACAGCCAGTCACTCAATATTGATCACAACCACAAACTACTGTACCACAACAAGTGTATTACTGTACAAGGTAAAACAAAATTCTCAAGATCTTTTTCTTATACATTTATGTATAAGAAAAAACTCTGCACCTCTGTTGAGTTTAAGTCCCTTTGTACTGCAGATCTGCAGTTTTGCCTCAGATGAGGTGCCATTATTTACAAGTGCAGCATGAGAAATATTATCCTCTGCCCCACTCGGATATTCCTGTTCTGTCAACTTGCATTTGAAAATGGTTGTGTCTTTCACACTCTTTTCGACTGAAAAACTCTTTTCCCCTGGCGCTATTCTTTCCTCCAGGCTTTCTTCCCTGGGTTTCACATCACGGCTCAGGATTTGGAGCACACTCATCTTTGTTTGTTCTGAAAGATGTCGAAAGGGAAAGAAAGGAAGAGCTAACTTACTGCTCAAATACATGTCTGGTATTCTCGAATTCCTCTTTGATATTCAGTCCAAATTTTTAAGGGATTCCCTACACAAGATCTCAAACACAAAATTACTTCAACACTTAACTGTACTTTGTACTTTCCCCAACAATGAAGGCTTCCTTTACTTCAGTTGGGCAAAGCCGTGTTTCAAACTTCAAGATACAGAGATATACAAAGGATATTTCCAAGAGAAATACAGTTAAGGGTGTAGTAAGGGGAAATATTAATGTAAGTAATGCTATAACTAGTGAACCATAGATCAGGTCTTCATTCTTGCCAAATATTTACTTACAATAAAAAGAGACAAGGGTTTTGTATCTACTGTTAAAAATGTTCACAACATTTTCCAACCATTTTGTTAAAGTGGCAGATTTTTTATTGCAAGGGCCTGTGATGAAGCACATATGAGCAGACATTTGTTTATCTGTTTTGGCCAAATGGGTAAGATGGCTGAAAAACTAAAATGAAGAGAAGTTAGTTAGACTCTCAAAACAATAATTACTTAAATCAAATACTTTGTTCCCAGAGGCAGGAGTGTTTTGTAAAAGAATTTGTACTTGTAAAAGAATCTCTTCAAGTTAGTGAATGAATTGTGTTAAAAAGTACAACTCCTTTGATTCTTACCTGCATATAAGGGTTTCTCTCTTTGGGCTGGGCTGCCAGCACTGGTTTGACGGTTTTGCTGGTGTGGTGTCAGTGCTGGCTCTCCTGGAGCACAGAACAGCTCACTGCCAAGAGAAGTACTCAGCCCTTCCACATGCTTGGATATAGCAGACACGGTATGTGTATGCTTGTGATTTCTGCTTGTAAGTGACAAAAAGAAATTACTACAAATATGTAACACTTGTTTAAAAACACCAAGCTGAAGTTTTCTGGTAAATATTGATTTCAAATGCTTCAAATAGTGCAAAATATTTTCTCTGTTATGCTAATCTGCATTTCAAAGGGGAGTTCAAAGGAGGTTAAAATATTCTTGGTTTTTTAAATTATTTAAAAGCAATATCTTAGTTTACTTAGAAGTTGTTCATTACTTTTAATGTAACTTTTAATAAGGACAGAGTGCTCTGTAATAGCTCCTTTGAATCCCTGGGGTAAGAGTAAACCTAGCATCAGCAGTGAAAATATCTGACACACGCACATATACTTATATACAAAACCACATAAATATTGAAGTTCCAGCTTCAATAAAAAATAAAAATATGAAAATTCTGAAATAAACACTTTAAAACATTTTTATGCTGGACATCCTACCTGCCTTTTCACACATGACATTGTTACACAGCACCCACCTTTTTTTTTTCATACCTTTACTTCAACTTACTGGTTTTAATAGATCTCTGTCTTAAAAGTCTTATTTCTTTTAATGCAATTTTAATTTTTTTTTACTACTACTTCATAGATAAATATACTAATACTATATCTGTACATAATTTATGTTTCAATGAGCATTCTCACATTGCCAGTGAGAGGCAATTTAGTCATGAAGTACCAAGTCAACTCTACCTATATGGCAATTTTTCTTTCATTAATTCTCTAGGTTAGAGGGAGCAACTTTACCATGTGTTGAGAAAGAAAAATAATTTCCCCTCTTTGGTTTAATTATTCGTAATATCCTGAGACTACTGGTATACGTATTTGAGATAACTTTGTTTCAGGAATCACACTATTGGTACATTTTTCCAGATTTTTCTTTTCCATTACCTGAGTTGTTAAAAAAAACCCAACCAAAAAACAAAGCGACAACTTTTCTATTAAAAAGGGAATGTCAGAGGTTAAAAATGAAAGACAATGAAAAAGGAAAAATTTAACAGCTCCTATCTCTTATTAACATAATAATAGTATGACGACATACTTATTCTCTGGATAATTTTCTTCATTATAACCATCCATCATCAGACTTCTGGCATGAAAAGTCTTCACTTTCTCTAGGTCTTTTTCTCCTTGATCAATCTCTCTCTTCAAAAGATGTATGTCTTTATTCTAACAAAAAGAAAATCAAATGTTTTAGTACAATTACACCTAAATATGTTTTGTTTCTGAACTGAAACTATACAAGTTCTGATAATAATTTTGAAGAATGACTGAGGACTGCTTCCAAATTTTGTGGGCTTTTTCAGGTCAGCTCTTATGCGTGGCATTACAGCCTTTCACAGGTTATTCTGAGTTGGAAGGGACCCACAGGATCATCTAGTCCAACTCCCAAGCGAACTCCCAGGGATCGAACCCACAAGCGTGGAACCACGGGCACCACGCTCCATCCATACAATCCTCCCACCAACTAGACCATGTCACTGAGTTCCTTGTCGAGTCTTTTCTTAAACACCTCCAGGGGTGGCGACTACACCACTTCCCTGGGCAGACTTTCAAACCATTCTTCCTTTCTAGGGAAAAGACAAGCAATCCCTAACTAGTCTGTTACCCCCTGAGCTATCAACAGCCATATTTCTGAATAATGTCAGTAGCTCCACTCACTTCAGGCAAGCAGGAAAATAAGTAAGCAAGTAAATAAAATACAAGTTATGTACATTGCAGTAACTGGTGGCCTGTGATCTACAGATCACAGCTGTATCACATACTGTCCCTGGGAATTATACAACATACTTTTCAAGGGAACATTGGAAGGGACTAAGAATCATTTGGACTAAAGGAGGAAGAAACAGGAAGGAAATTCCAACAATGACCCCCTTCCAACTCCCCGAGGGCCAGAAGTCTGGAGATGTACAACACAGACTCTGGCCCTCATCTTTCCGACATGAGCAGTGTCACATAGTCCACACCAGCAGAATCACTGAAATTGGCCAATGCACTCTCTCAGGTATTTTTCCAGAGGTGGATTATTTTCACACGTTCCTGTCAGTAAAGTTCACATTTCCTGCTACTGTCTTATTCCTGGTTGTTCTCATTGTTCCACTACCACCACTTCCAAAATTTGTGGAATCGATGAACTGAGTGTTAACTTTAATAAAATACAAGAATATGTTTCAAATGGGTGTTTCTGTTAGTCTATTCACAAATTTTCTACTGGGGATTGTTAGATTGAGCTGCTTAGTCACACTTGATAGATGACTGCTATTCTAGTCATGTTACTCATTATGGATCTCTCCCCAGTGGCTACTATAGAAGCAAACCTTTAACAAAATCCATAGAATCGTTCATCACAGAATCACAGAATCACAGAATATTATGAGTTGGAAGGGACCCACAAGGATCATCTAGTCCAACTCACCACCTAACACCCGTACAGAGACCGAGAGCACATCCCAGAGCGTAACACCAACCTAGATCCCTCACAGTCTAGCAGGCCACTCCGAGACGGAAGGGGCCCAGCGTCATCCAGCCCTACACCCCCCAGCTAGACCATGTCACTAAGCTCCTNTTCTCTCATTGATTAAAAGGATACAAACTACAGTTTCATTTTGCAGAGATTGCATGTGTTTCTTCCAGAGCTGAATTTGGTCTACATGTATAGTTTGATTTGGGGTTTCAGATGCAGAGTTAGGGGAGGGAGAATGTGTTTCCAACAGTAGCACTACAAATGTACTTTTCATAATATTTGGGCTTTTTTGTTGCAGTGTAATAAAATTTTACAATTAAAAAATGTCACACGTTGCTTTCACATCACTTCAAAGCTGACTAGGATTAACCCTCTTCTTTTTTAATAATCTATTGTCATATGAAATCACAATAATGCAAGTCATGTAGTTCCTTCAATGGCATGAAAAAACAAATATATTTCTTTTCAGATACTCACAACAAGAAACTCTGCGTCATCAGGATTCGTTGAATAAATGTTGTAATAATGAAACTGTCCCTCTGTTTTAGTAGAGAGTTCATATAAAAATCTATTAGCTTCTATATCATCACAGTTGAAGGATACAGTATGGATGGGAATTTTACAATGAAGCTGGACTTCAGTAAAAATTATTGAGGGGGGCTAAAAATTGAAAAAATAAGCATATTAAAAATGTAGCACTAGAAACTTATTTATCAAAACATGGTGAATTTGTAAGAATTTGATCACTCATACTGTTGCTTAGAGACAGATATAGATCACCTAAAAACATCCACCTTTTATATATTTAAAAAATGAGCTAATCACAGAATCACAGAATATTATGAGTTGGAAGGGACCCACAAGGATCATCTAGTCCAACTCACCACCTAACACCCGTACAGAGACCGAGAGCACATCCCAGAGCGTAACACCAACCTAGATCCCTCACAGTCTAGCAGGCCACTCCGAGCCGGAAGGGGCCCAGGGTCATCCAGCCCTACACCCCCCAGCTAGACCATGTCACTAAGCTCCTCGTCCAGTCTTCTCTTAAACACCTCCAGGGATGGCGACTCCACCACCTCCCTGGGCAGCCCATTCCAATATGCAATTACTCTCTCTGTGAAAAACCGCTTCCTAACGTTAAGATTGAACCTCCCCTGGCGTAGCTTGAGGCCGTGCCCTCTCGTTCTGGTGTCGTCAGCCTGGAAGAAGAGGTCTACACCCATCTGGCTGCAACCTCCCCGCAGGTAGTTGTAAACAGCAATGAGGTCCCCTCTGAGCCTCCTCTTTTCCAGACTGAACAGTCCCAGTTCCTGTAGTCGCTCCTCATAGGGCCTGCCCTCCAGTCCCTTCACCATCCTCGTTGCCCTTCTCTGGACCCTCTCAAGCAGCTCAACATCCCTCTTAAACTGGGGAGCCCAGAACTGCACACAGTACTAATAAAGCAGATTTTGAAACACTGATAATGCATGAAGGCCTAGGATGTACACTGCAATATAATCAGTACTCTTTATTTCTGCAAGACTTAAATTTCTAAAGTATAGGAAATTAAACCACAATATTGGTGTTAATAATCACTGGATGTATATATAAATGGTTTTGGAAGAATACGAGTATAGATATTTCTATTAAATGAAATTAATTCAAATAAAAGTTGATCCAATACCAGGAAACAAAAGGGAGGCTGAGAAAATAGGAAAGCTAGTTTCCTCCTCCATAAAGAAATAAAATTTAGGTGAAAAAGTAGATCTACCATGTCTGAAAATGCTGACGGATCAGAAAAAATTATTCACTCGGTTCTCTAAATTCTGATGACCCTTCAGTTTTTCAAAATACTTAAAAATCTTGACACATTAAGCAATACTTGCAATATAATTTTTTGTTGCACTTTAATAGTTAAAAGCAATCTTGGCCTTTTACCTTGTTTAATACGAAAAAAGTATAATATAAATCATAAAAACCATAACTAACCAGGTAAAAATAAACCAGGTATTTATTAGGTTTAAACTTAATAAAAATATTAAGAATATTAAGAATATGAATAAGTGTACATTAAGCCAAATTATTCTCTGGTAAAATATTAACATATGCTCCTAGGTAGAAAAACTGTGAAACAATGCAAATAAGCATCCAAGAGATCGCACAAGGCTCAGCACAATATTCATCTCCTACTTTTAACTTTCAACACCACTTTTCTGTTTTCTCGTTTTAGAAATACCTGGTCAGGTCTCCCATCAGTCAAGAGATAAATAGCCTGAGTGTCAGCATCAGCAAGAGCAATCTGGAGAGCTTTGAGTGTATTTGTGGAACTTCCAGCCTAGGAAACCAAAAAGAAAAAGACAAAGAAACAGCTATAAATACTAACAGTTCTTTGCCTCTGTTCTTAAATTCATAATGGCAGTGTACCAATTCAAGGGATAATACAGAACAAAAATGACTAATGAAATGGTGAAAACATTCATGTCAAGCAGATAGAAAAATCAAAGCAAGTGTCAAAGTAGCATAAATTGGTACCAGATTGGGATTCAGTGCCTATGTAAACAAAAATAAGCAAAATGCTGGCAGCAGAAATCTGAGCTGTACAAGCAAAAGCAATCACTAATAGACTATAAACAAATAGGAAGATAGAAGATACATTCTCTTCGTTTTTCCCACTGCTGCTCCTGCTTGCCAATTCATCACCATTGAAACCCATATTTTACTTAACCAAACTGTTCAAAAGCTCCACAAAGGAGTTGCAAAAGTTTATTTCTCAAAAACTGGTATGGGACTTCCTGGCTTTCTGAACATTTTTTTCCAGACTCTCCCTCATCTACCTCTTGGCATACTAATGCAAACATAATTTATATTTTAGCACTGAAGTTAGCTATAGCAACAAAACATGCCCAGTAAAGTAATACTGTGCCCACTAAAATTTATTTGGAGCAATATTGGCACTTTTCCTGTATATGTCATTCACACACTTGGTAATCATGATTTTTTTTTCTTTTTGGACTAAGTGCAACTATAAGCTCATCGAAACATATTTTATGGCTTATAGGAACCTAAAACCTACAGTTCACATCTTCAAATATCCACTTTTCAAACATTCAGTGCACAAAACATTCCAAATTAAAAGCACATGTGAAGTTTCACCAGTACGGAAAAGTATTTCATCAAGTCTTAAGTCTTTTCATGGAACCAAAGCAAAATCCTTGAAAATATTTGAGTCTGTTTTATGGTTGTATAAGACCTGCTCTGGAGGGCAGTGAGGACTGTAGTGAGAAAAGACTTCAGGATCCACGTATACAATGGATTGCAGAAGATTATAAATCTCCAACATTGACCCCTGCATGCAAAACTGTTAAGAGATAGCATTATTTCTTCAGTCCTATTAATTCTGTTAAAACTTCTTCCAGTCCTTCCCCATGCTATTAAAAAGGGCAAAGTAAGTAAATTAGGTGAAATGGCATAGGAGGTACATAGGAGAGTGATTCTGCATGGCTGCATAAATGTGTGTGGGCCAGGCAACAAAATAGCTCCTACACTTTAGAATTCTATCTTCAAATCACAAGCAATCCTTACCTGTACCCACTCACAAGAAATAGCCTGAGCCATTTTCCTTGTGTTAAATTTATCTAATATTCCCAATGTTTTAGTAAGCATTTTGAAGTTTTAGACACATCACTATTATGTGTACCTTGGCCACCCTCTTTTCGATAAAAGTACCTGGTTTTGAAGTGATTTGAAATAAAACAACTTCTTCCACTTCTTTTCACATCATGGGAACATAGGGTGGATGCTGATGATGTGGGAGAAGTAACTATGTGCCTCATGGTAAAAGCTGTTTATTTGGGGTTTCTCAATTGCTACTCTTACAAATGAACAGTTTTTATCAGTGTTTAAACTGTGTGACAATACTACCCCTAAAATTTTCAAGGTTATCACACTAAAGGATTTTTAAGGGAGAGTTAGATGCTGTTTATAGCTCAGCTTCCTTATTCATAATCCTGGGACCACAGTGTATAAAATGAGATCAAAGGATCTACTCTGATTAATATTCCAGAGCAATCCTCTGTTCATTTCAGCTTCACTGTAAAGCCAGCTTTCTGATCTCAGACTTATGCATGCACTGCTTAAGAGAGGCTAAAAGGTCAGCAACAGATGTCAACCCTGAAAAATAGTAGACCGCTCTTGTACAATTTCCTGTACCATTTCAGATACTAGATCTGAACTTAGAATCACAGAATCACAGAATATTATGAGTAGGAAGGGACCCACAAGGATCATCTAGTCCAACTCACCACCTAACACCCGTACAGAGACCGAGAGCACATCCCAGAGCGTAACACCAACCTAGATCCCTCACAGTCTAGCAGGCCACTCCGAGACGGAAGGGGCCCAGGGTCATCCAGCCCTACACCCCCCAGCTAGACCATGTCACTAAGCTCCTCGTCCAGTCTTCTCTTAAACACCTCCAGGGATGGCGACTCCACCACCTCCCTGGGCAGCCCATTCCAATATGCAATTACTCTCTCTGTGAAAAACCGCTTCCTAACGTTAAGATTGAACCTCCCCTGGCGTAGCTTGAGGCCGTGCCCTCTCAATGAAATTTAAAATAACCATTTAACAATTTTATGACTAATGATGGAAAGGCCATTCCCAAATGCATATACAAGATGGTATCAAGTCATGGTAGTTCAAAGTATTATTGAATATGCATGAATGTCTTAAATAGAGCCAAGTCTTCAAGTCTCAAGGAAAGCAGTAAAGCTAACTAACCACATTCCTGCCAGGGAGACAGTGTTAAGAGTTGGACTCGATGATCCTTGTGGGTCCCTTCCAACTCAGAATATTCTGTGATCTGTGATCTATGTTTTAAGTATTCACCAGCTACTCAGTGAGGTCACAGTAATACAGCCGGGTCTCCCATACCACGGTACCGCAGTCTTATTCGTGTCCCACAAAGCCCACCTTCCGTGTTGATTGGCAGCTCATTAATATGCAAATTTCCCCCCCCACCCTCACACGGCCCCCTGGTGCTCCAGCCATGTTTTGGCACTGCCTTGCTGTGTATTGGTGTTTGTGTTGGCACTTCCCAGTGCCTGCAGCTACCCCACATCGGGAGAAACCACTTTTCTGCTCAGCCAGGGACACTGGTGCGGGGAGCTGCCCGTGTTGCTGTCCTGGCAGTCCCGAGCAGCCTTGAGGGGAGTAGGAGGCCAGACTGGGGGAGGGAGACAATGGCCTGAAGGGAGTGGGAGGGGCCGGGGCGGCCCAGAATGGAGCCAAGAGGAGGGGGCCAGTGCAGCCCGGAGAAGAGAGGCAGAGCGGGGCCAGCACAGTTCACCACGGGCACATCAGGGCACCCCTGGCCCCTGTGGCACAGTGTGGGCGGTTGATTTGAATATTCATGAGTGTCTAATTTGAATATTCATGTGTGTCAGGTCGGGCATGCGCAATCCCGAAATGAGTCTCCTTAATCGCTGAAAAATCATGCCACTAAGATGTGAAGCCGCAATATGGGGGGCATGAAGTGGAAGATGGCCAACTGTACTTTCTTTTCCCTGTGTGTTGGTCTGTGAGTATTTTCTGAGGATACTAAGTCATTCATCTTGCTTTATAGTCTCAGAGGCATTATGTAGCTCCCTCAATTCCCTCAGACCCATGAATTTTATATTAAGTCTGAGGAAGAGCTGTCACAATGCTGAGGAGGTTTATTACATAAACATGGGGCGGGGGTGTTAGAAAACATAACATGGGATATATCTGTACCATTGCACGACTGACCCTCAGTCTTGTGCTCATAACATTGCTATCCACCTTTGTCACATTATGTGGTCCTGTAGCTGCTGACAGTTACAATCTGGTAGATGACTGTGACTGATTGTAAGAATTTCTACTCTGTTTCAAGGAAAAATCCTTTGATTTTGGTCACTGTCAGAGAAAGAATATTGAGTAGATAGACAAATGTTTGGTCTGAGTATGGTTGCTCTCATGTTTCTAAGACAGCTGAAGTCAGCTGTCTATCTACTCATCAAAAGAGACTGTAAATGCTTCTCCAGGTTTCTGGCATCAGTTCCCTGTACCACCTCTGAGCTGTAAGTCTGCCAGCAACAGCCCTCATCCATGCAGCAGCCCTGCAGCAAGAATGACACATTTAGACACGGGTGCTGAGCACTGACTTGCTTCTGTTAGAAATCAAACAGGCCAATGTTTGCATTGCAGCTACTCAACACAGCAGGCTGCAAGTTGAATTAATATGATCTCATTAACATGTCCACTGCTAAACGACTATTACACCTGACAGATGGCACGTTGTACTCAAATCCACTAAAGCTTATACATCATCTGTATTTCCAGCTTACTCAAGTCAAATACCTGGTCAGCCCCAAATCACCACAACCATACTGAAAGTGAGGAACTTTGTACAAACATGCTTTGTTGCCATATTACCTCAAGCCCTTTTATCCAAAGCCAAGCATCTTGCAAATTTTCCTCATTAACTTCAGCAAGCTTCTCTTGCCATGCCACTGCCTGGGCACTAAATTTCACAAAGTTAAATCTCTTCTTGTTTCTCAATTGTTCCTGCAAGAGACAGCACTTGAATTTTATGGACTGATAAAAGAAAGAATACTTGTATCCTAAAATACTGAGTACTAGCAATTGTTTTTAATTATTATATAGTTGATCATACAGCTACAATGAGAATTATGGTGTACAGAGGGACGTACAAATGTCTAGGAGGGCATGAAACAGAGACATGAAACTGGGTATGATCAGCATTGTAAGAAAGAGATCATCACTACTTACCAAAAGGAAATTGAATTCAGAAAGAAAGACATAATTTAGATAAAGAGAACAAGAATCAAATAAAGACCACTGGCAGGAGGAGGAATTTACTGAAGACGATTTGGACAGAAGTTGTAAGTCAGGAAAGATTTGTGCAAGCTAGTACAAAATTTCAGAGCCTAGAACCTTTGCTTCCCTTTCATTACCATTTCTGTGCTGCTGTCTGTGGGAGGTGGGGGCACAGGATCTGGTACATTTCTAGTGTTGATCTGCCTAGAGGACCACAAGATACTGTGTCCTATGACTTTTGCACTCAAAAACCTCTCTGTCATAGTTTTCATTTTTCTAGTCCTACTAATGATTGAACTTTTATTTGTCAGTTACTTCTCTAAGGGTTAAAGAAATTCAAGATCAATCATGTTTTAAGAGTACCTATTTCTCTCAAATATTAACGTAAGCTTAGGTGACATCACAGTGGACTGCTAAAACTAGGTGAGACAAACCCTGTCCTAGTTGTGTCTCCCAGTCCTCACAGCTTTTGAGGTACTTCTGCACTTTGCAAGTCCCTTTGCAAACTTCTGAGTCACTGTAAGAGTCAAACAAGTTCAAATGTTCTACACCCTCTCTTGTAAAAGTATGAAGGGGAATTTAGAACACACATTACAAATCACAACATGCCAATGGAATTGGATGATAAATGAAAATGCCAAAAGGTTTGTATGGCTTGTTCCCTGGTAGTTGTTGGTTTGGGGGGTTTTGTTTTGTTTTGTTTTGTGGGGGCTTTTAGGAGGAAGTGACTTGAAAGAAATAACTATGTAAGCCTTTTTAATTTTAATATTTTCTCTATTTTTCGAATATTTGTATAAATGGGGTAAAAATACAAATTTTTAACTGAAAAGTGAGCACATGAATCAAAATATAAATATTTTTACAAAGCTACTATTTAAAAAAAAAAGTGGAGTAACAGCCATCCAGAACAGATCAGCCTGCTCTAAAATGCTCCTCAGCCTCCAGAATCATCGCTTTGTCATACCTGTATGAGCTGAAATATTTTTTCCTTCACCAGTGGCAGCTTGCTGTTCATAGACTGAGATGTATCAATAAGAATATAGATATTATCTTCAAATACATTCCCAAAGAGCCCTCTGCTTCCTTGTTGTAGCCACTTAATCCTGCGGGAGGAAAAAAAGTTTCAAAACCTGTTCCATAAGATCTTTGGAGCTCTGAGGATCAGAATCTAACATGTAGGATCTTTTAAATCTTTTATTAACTGCTGTACTTCTTATTCTCTTTCCCTAAGCACCTGTTAGTAGTCACTGTCAGAAGCCCTCTATTGCCCTTGATGAACTCATCCTCTGCCACTACATAACTACACAAGACATTTTTATTTTATAATTTCAGTAGAAATCTGAGGACAGATTAAAAACCACAAAACACTACAGCATCTCTATAAAGTCACTTATCGGGTAGTTTGAGCTGGGAAATCCCACGTAGAAGCAACTGTAACTATAGTCACTGTAAAAAACTGTTCTCCAGACCAAACTCAGTAAACCATTTAAGCATATGCTACTTAAACATATGCTACTATTCTTCCTTTTTCAGGAAACCACTTGAGAACCTATTCTGTAAGGAACTTAAGCACTTCAAAGAGCCTTTTATATAACACAGATGCTTCAATGGTTTGCTGACCTTGAGCCTTAAACACAGACTTAGTTGTACATTTTAAAAAGATTTGGAGCATGCCTGCCAGTTAAATACATGCACACACACTGCTGTGCACAAGAACACTTCCTCAGTAATGGCTGCAGCAAGTCCAAATCTGATTTCCCTTGGGAATCATAAAATACTCAGCTACTCAGAAACAGAGACATTTAACAGATGGAATATAATGGCCCTGGGAAAAATGTTACTTATCTCCACTGAGGTTTAAAAAAATTATATCATGGTAACTTAAGGATTCGATTACCTTTGCTACTGATAGCTACTTTGTCATTAGTTATTTCCCCCAAAGTGTTTGATGAGGTCTACCAGGACTTTTTAACATTGAGATGAACCACTCAAAACAGCAAATCCGTAATCTCAGCTTGGATTTCAAATATATATTCACCAAAACTGCTTACATCAAATTTTCTTTGACAATATGTAAATGTTATCCTAACTATAAGAAGGTGAAGATAAACAAAAAGGAATAACAAAACTCTGCTCTTTTAAAATGCAGCCAGGGTGTTATACTTTTGGTGGGGAAGCAGCAATAAAATAAAAGTTCACATCATGCTTTTTTCAGTGAAAGATCTCATTGCCTTAATATACAAAACAGATGTCAACATATACTCTCTCTTGGTCCTACAGAAGGTTACCTTTGTCTCCTAGTGTAGATTTAAAAGTCAATTTACTTTAGAGCATCTTTAGGACAGATGAATCAGACCCTCAGACTGCCTATTTTTTGTAAATGTTTAAAAAAATCTAAGTGTATATACGGCTGCAGAAATGTAAATAGATTAAAAACCACAAAACAACACAGCTAGTTTGAGCACTGAACTTCTGATCATGTGCATTACTTAATAGCTTATGCCCTGACTCTGATTTAGACTGTTCAAGCCTGTCTTCAACACGAAATTGCA
This sequence comes from Pitta sordida, assembly GCA_013390025.1. Classification (NCBI taxonomy): domain Eukaryota; kingdom Metazoa; phylum Chordata; class Aves; order Passeriformes; family Pittidae; genus Pitta; species Pitta sordida. The sequence goes on from WEKX01010310.1 coordinate 185,701, forward strand.
AAAAGGGCAGATAACCATTATCAGTATGCTATATAGTAGCTGTGCTACTTGATGTTGGAGGTATTGCAAGAGGTACCAGGTAAACAGGACAAATGTTTACTGAGTTTTACTGATGATTCCTGAAGTTCTCTGCCACCCTATAGAGCCGATACTTTTTGTCACTTTCAGCAGTAATTCAAAAATATGAAGACTGACTTTCACATTTCTGTTTCAGGAGAACGAAGATAAAACTGTCCATCACTTTCCTTAGATAGCTACTGAGAAATCCTACATAGAAGATTCTGATCTATAATAGTAGGTTTCTGGCTCAGTACCACTCCTGTTGGTTTACCAACCACTTCAGCTTATTATGATAGTAAATGTCAAACATTTCAACAGCAACGTAAAATAAAACAAACAGATGTTACGTGACAGAAGACTAACCTTCCTTGCACTTGTCTGAGAGCTGTCCTCATTTTCTCTTCATACTGCTTATACTTTTTTGTACTAACATATATGTGAACTACAGATCCATTTTTCCAGATGGTATGTGCAAATTTGTCACAGTATCTTGCATGAATTACCTTCCTCTTTGTCTCCTATAACCAGGAAAAACACAGAATCACAGAATCACAAACCATAGAGATCATCAAGTCCAACCTATCATCTGTTACCTAACCTATTGTCACCCTGCTACCAACACCCATCCTACCTATAACACACTACCCTAATATCTAGTACCCCGATGCTACCAAGTACGTCATCCAACCTTTTCTTAAACACCTCTAGGGACGGTGACTCCACCATCTCCTTGGGCGGCCCATTCCAGTGGGAGATCACCCTCTCTGTGAAAAAGTTCCTTCTAATGTCCAGTCTAAATCTCCGCTGACACAGTTTAAGACTGTGTCCTCTTGTTCTATCACTTGTAGCCAGAGAGAAGAGACCGACCCCCACCTGGCTACACCTCCCTTTCAGGTAGTTGTAGAGAGCGATAAGGTCTCCCCTCAGCCTCTTCTTCTCCAGACTGAACAACACATTTCAAAACACATCATTTTGCAGTGCCTTTAGCATTTGGTGAACACACATGAAGGGTGCATGCTTGTTGTATATGAACAAGCGCAGAAATAAACACAGGATAGGATATGGTCACAGAATTTGCTCCTAGCAAAAGTCAGTAGAAACTAGTTTTATTCCTGTAGCTAGCAAAACAGAAGCTTACCAAACAGTGTAATGGTAAAGCTTGAGAAAAACAAATAGAAGACAAAATAATCCAAATTTATTCAAGGACTTGCAAACACTGCAGCAACTGAGACTAAAGATAACAAAGCAATCTCTGCCCCACTGCAGTAATCCCTTGAATATCATGGGCGATCAGTTCCAGAAAAATGCCACAATAAGCAAAATCTGGGATGTAGCAGTAAATACAGTAAAAAAGGTAAATACAGTAAAGATGGTAAAGACGGAGGTGGGGGGGGAAGTGATGTATTAAACCCACAAACAGTGAATTTCAAAGTAGCAAGGGATTACTGCACATCCAAAATGAAGGCATTGCTTAAACCAGTTCTAACTCTTCCTTTTTGATTACATGCGAACTAGCACGGAGTCCTTAAAGCAGTCATTTTCAAATGGCCCTTTGAAATCTTCTTTTTCATGAGATTTTTTGTCCCAGTAATTAACAATCTGATTTTAACAAAAACTACAGAACAACAAGGCCGTGCATTATATCATAAATTCATCCATCAGCCTAGTTTTCAGGCTTTAAAATTAAAACCAAACAACTTACAGGGTGTGCAGGAAAATTAGCAATACTTACAGCATCAGTTTGTGAAGATTCATCCTCTGGTTTAGTTTTGATGTCAACAATCCCATCCACATGGCGAAAAACACAATCAGCAAGTGCTTCGTACAGTGTGAGTTTCTGAGCTTTCAAGCCATACTTCTGCAACCACTTCTCAGAAGTCAAATATTCATCAAATATATGATTTTGTAATGGATGATCAGCTTTTTTTGCAAAAAAAACCAAACAAAATCTCCTGTATAATATGGTTCATTGTGGTTACACTATTTTCCAAAACATACTATGATACTGGAGTCAAAATTTTTAAACTTGTTCTTCTTGCACTGATAGGACTGGCATGAGCATATATCTCTGAGCGATTTTAATAGTCTCTACTTTTGGTTGTGGTTTTTTTTCTTATCAGACAACTCATTACAACAAATTCCTTTGTAACTGGAAAAAATACGACATCAAAAGACAGGGAGCAAAGACAACAAATAGTGACAAGGTCAACACATAAAGTAGTATAATAGTAGTTTAATTAGAAAATTTCAGAAAGCTGTACAAGATGTCTAACTTCAAGGAGAATCATCTGAGAAAATGAAACAGCAGAAGATATAATTGAAAATACAGTTGAGACCATTAACATTAACACTGGCCTTTTTAGAGAAGGCTATTTAAAGTAAAAGGCAAACTACAATGTCTTTGGAAGAGATTTTACTGTGTATTTCTCTGCAGTATTACCTTTTTATAGGCTGGGTATTGCACCATGTATCCCAGAACACAAATCACGTTCTCTAATTCTACACCCTCCTTCAAGCACTTTATACAGTCTCTTAAATGTCTGTTCTGTTTAGCTGCAGCTATAGTGACAACAGCATTGAGATCCTGAGCCTGTAACTAAACCTATGGAGGCACCTACTGCCCTTACACGCGCACAGACCAGCCAACAGCAGGGCAGGTGCATGGTCGGAGCCTGCTCATGTGAAAACATTTGTTTTATGGCAGCTTGTGGTCCTTAGAACAACAAGCATCACAAATGCACTCACAGAATTTTACACAGAAAACTGTTGTTTTCTTTTTTCCACAAGCTTTATGTAAAATGTCCCATCTCAATTCGGGTAACTAGTCTATTATCTGGAGAGTCAGCAGAAAAGTTGTCTCTTTTTCTCTGTTTCTTCTCCTGCAGAACATGGCAGTCTTCAGAAAAGTCTTTGCAGCAAAGTAAGTTAAACAGATCAGGAAGGTAAAACCAGGAAGAAATGCAGGCAACATGAAAGACTGAAGTTATTTGGATTAATGGGCAAGAGTCAAATAATGCCAAAGAACCAAGGAAATAAATCACATTCTTAATTTTATTTCTTTCAAATTATTTATGAAGTGATTATGTAGGAAAGCTAACACCAAAAGGACATTAAAGCTGCACAATCAGGAACACATAAACAAGCACTGAAATTAGGACTGCCCTTGCAGCTTTATTGTGGTCTCTTTGTTCATATACATTACAGAATAGCTGTGTAACTTCATATGGGGAATCCTGCTAATTCATTAAAGGCTCTTACCAGTACAAAGAACTGATATGCCTTCACAGAATAAAAAATTATAGTTTTAATCATGCAGAGTTTCGTTATGGACAGAAATTCAAACCCAGTGCCAGAGAAAAGTTTTCAGCTTCAAATCATCATCACCGCCCCAGTCACACAGCTCAATACAGTTCAAGTTTGAGACTACCCCTGACTAACTGGCTGTATAAAGCATTCCTCAGAGAGTGATCCAGAAAGGACACCTGGCCCCAGCCTCCATCTAGCCAAGGTGAAACCAATTGGACTGTAAAAACAATAGTATAACTACACAAAATCACCTATGACTTGTGCTAATTCAACCTAAACCCTGTATCAATTTACACAAAAAATACCACCAGACACCAAGTATTTTAAAACCAGGAACTAATGAAGATTACAGGCACTGACAATCACGACTATGATCCTTAAAATCCATCCCCTTGATTACTGTCCAATGCTGAACCTGACTAGACTCTAAAAATTCCTAAGTTTTCAGTATTTCAGTCTTGTCAGTGTAATCATTTGGCCTCAGAGCACCTCCATCTTAGCAGGGCTGAGCAGCTTCTCACCACTTCCAGAACTTTAGAAACCAGCTATGCTCACGTCACCAACAGGGTTCAGTCCAATCAACATGCACAGAACAACAAATGGATCATGTTCTAGGCCAAACATAGTGGTGGGAATTATTAGTTTAATAAACAAATGAAGGTGTTCTTCCAAATTTCTTAGGACAATATTTGTCAGAGCTCTCAGCCAGAGTTGTTTTCAGCCCTCTGCCTTTGATTATCATAATCCAAACATACACTTTTTCCCTTTTAGGAGAACAAACTAGGCTATCCCAAGATGACCATTTTGAGAGAGAACAAGGTACTTCCCCAGCACTGCGTAGGATAGTTAAAGATTTACTGGCCCAGGCATAAAGGGAGAGACCACAAAAATCAGAAAGAATTTCCATATCTTAAAATGAAGAGAACTTGTAAACCTAGTCACTGGTGAACTAAAAATGGCGTGTTTCAGCTTGGGCTGGTAAAGTTCAGCAAGTTGAAGCTGTAGTAAACAGAGATTAGTATTGGAAAGTTTTAAGCAACCCTAAATTTAGGTAACAAGTATAGGTGCTACACATATATAGACATTTCTATTCATTTTCATCCTCAAATTGATGTGTGATCAAAACTGTTCAGAAATAAAATACTGATTGTTAGTGTAATAACAACTTTCTTGAAAGACACATAAATTATACCATCTTGAGAAGCAGGCTGGTCAGAATCTGATAAAATTTTTTGAACCTGTCTCATTGTACTCCTGGCTTCCTCCAACTCCTTCCAAATCAAAAAGACCTCTTCACAGACACCAGCTGCTGCAAAAGAAATCATAAATACAACTTGACATTTTGATACAATTTCTGTAATTTATAACTCCTCAATTATCACAAAGTCATTAGATTGGTATATCCAGATATTGCCATAAAACTTTGTTTTCTTGAGGTCGCATTGAAGTGACAAGTGCTGTTTTCTGATAGACTTCAAAAACCCAGTTTGGGAAGTTTAAAGAGAAGATATTTTCAGCTCTTTCAATTTCCTTAAAGTACTTTAATAACTTCATTAAAAATTAAATATTCTTTTCCTGATGAGTATGTGATGAAATTTTGCTAAATATAAGTTTATTTACACCCTAACAATTCTCAACAGTCACAAATAAATGCTAGAACAAAACAAAAAAAATGCTAGAGGTTTTCTTAATCTCAATAGACATGCTTTCCTTGTTTAGAATAATTAAAAATATGTATTTATTTCATAGGTTACAATTACTAGAATTGAGACACGTATATCTCAGCAGAATGTTCACTACGAAAAATGTGTAAAGTTAGGTTAGTGTCAGTGATTGAACTGAAATATAGGACAATGCAGAGAAACTGTGTGTACTGTTACAGTAAAAACATAAAAGAAACTGAATCATCAGCTATCCTAACCACAAATGCAGGCTACAACCTACTGCAGAGCACAACCTATTAATGAATTGCACATAAAGATGCTGAAAAAGGCAAACTATATCTTATCATCTAGTGGTTCAGTTCATATGCAGTGGTGGTTCATTGTATGAAAGATAAGGCATCCAAACTTGCCTACTAAAGTAGTCTGTCAGTAAACAAACAAACCTGACCATTTTGCTCTTTGATAACCTTCTCTGAAATAATAATCATAATACGAAAGTTCTACAAAATAACAACTCAATTTTAATTGTGAAACGCTTTCAGTTTCCAAGAAATATTTTGAAATGTGTTATTGTACACTGCCATCTCCTGGGACTTTCCTGCATTCCAAAAACATCTGTTGCAGCCATTAGAACAAAGATCAACATTTCCTAAATCACAAAAAGCTTTAGTGAAACAGATCAGTCCACAACATAAAACACAAAAGGGATAAAAAACCTCACACTGTAATCATTACCTTTTAAGCTTAAGAAAAGTATTCTTTTCAAATATGTACTTTAGAAAGAAGTAAACTTCTCTTTTATAAACAAACTCCCATCAGAAATGCAAAGCATAGAAAATCTGAGCATCAGCAAAAATTGATGATGCATGGAAGTAGAGATTTTCTGATGAGTATTCAACCACTGAATGGGTATATACATCCCTTTTGTCACAGTTCAGGCCACAAAACACATGCATTCACACCACACATGCATGTATTTCCAAGTTTAAGGCTGTTAAGAATATGAGCCAGCAGTGTGCCCAGGTGGCTAAGAAGGCCAATGGCATCCTGGCCTGCATCAGGAACAGTGTGGTCAGTCGGTCCAGGGAGGTCATCCTTCCCCTGTACACAGCGCTGGTCAGACCTCATCTTGAGTACTGTGTGCAGTTCTGGGCTCCCCAGTTTAAGAGGGATGTTGAGCTGCTTGAGAGGGTCCAGAGAAGGGCAACGAGGATGGTGAAGGGACTGGAGGGCAGGCCCTATGAGGAGCGACTACAGGAACTGGGACTGTTCAGCCTGGAGAAGAGGAGGCTCAGAGGTGACCTCATTGTTGTCTACAACTACCTGCGGGGAGGTTGCAGCCAGATGGGTGTAGACCTCTTCTTCCAGGCTGACGACACCAGAACGAGAGGGCACGGCCTCAAGCTACGCCAGGGGAGGTTCAATCTTAACGTTAGGAAGCGGTTTTTCACAGAGAGAGTGATTGCGTATTGGAATGGGCTGCCCAGGGAGGTGGTGGAGTCGCCATCCCTGGAGGTGTTTAAGAGAAGACTGGACGAGGAGCTTAGTGACATGGTCTAGCTGGGGGGTGTAGGGCTGGATGACCCTGGGCCCCTTCCGGCTCGGAGTGGCCTGCTAGACTGTGAGGGATCTAGGTGGTGTTACGCTCTGGGATGTGCTCTCGGACTCTGTACGGGTGTTAGGTGGTGAGTTGGACTAGATGATCCTTGTGGGTCCCTTCCAACTCATAATATTCTGTGATTCTGTGATTCTGTGAATTCCAGTGGCACTGTCACCAACTGAATCTGGATATCCTCATAAGCTGTAATTACTGTGATCCAGATTCAATTGTATGAACACTTTTAATGTTACATTTGAAAATTTTGAAAGAAATACCTCTATTTAAACCACCCCTAAAACAATGGCAATTACATAATTCTTTTGCTTCATTTCCCCTTAAATTGATGCTATGGACTCACCAATTTTACACGATTACTGTTACTGTCCCCTTTAAGGCATAGGTATTGGATTGCTGTCACACAAGAAGGTATGTTTTCTTTATTTATGCTGCAGCACAGTGATGTAAAACTGCATGCACCTTCAAAGTAAGTATGTTTGATGGCACTTACTATACAGGACAAATGCAGGTGCCAACAACTGCATATTATGAAGTTCCAGTTGCTTAGAAAACCTTTTTTCTGGCAACATTTTTTCCTGAACTCAACTGGGAGAGACAATTACAAGTAGTGATACCCACACCAACTTTCTCTTTCTGCAAGGGAAGCTCACCTCCACCTCTGCCTCAGCCTCTTTTCCTCCACGCCTAAGGAGGAGTGCAAAAGAAAAGCTGTGTATCTCAAAACAGAGACCTCCGGACCAAAACATACATACACACGCAATGCATAATATCTTCCAGGTGTGGCTCTCAATCTGTGGCACACCCCTCAAAGTACATCAGGGGCAAAAGACCAAGAAAGCACAAACCTCACTTTGGTTTAAATTCCCTGCATTCACACCTTAGATGTGCCATTTTGGGGGGACCACCAACCAAAGAAAGTTACCCCCACAGGAGGGTGCAGTTCCCAGCCATTCCAGGTCCACAATCTCTTGTCCACCTTCAGGCATCCATGTTCAGGAAAGACACTCTCTTAAAAAAATTGCTTTACCCAGAGAAAGGCCCTACCGGTCCTCCTAGCCATGAAGCACTTCCTCAGCTGCCCTGCCTGGTGGTGTAACAGCTGGACCCCTGGGAACTCCCTGGATCAGATTCAAAGACCACCACAGTGCAATGGCAGAAGTGTGTCCACCAATCAGGCATGAGGGAGTTGGCCTGTCCCTGGCTTGTCACTTCTCCTCAGCTCTCCCCACAGCCATCGTGACCCTGCAGAGCAACCCACGCTGGGTAATGTTCTGGGAGAGAGAAGGCCCTGAAAAAAGGAATAGAATGAGGAAGAGTGCAGGGAGAGCCTGTGGCAAGGGGGCAGAAGCATTTTGCTGACACCAGAGAACTGAGAAGCAAGTTAAGTTGTTCTGGGTGAAAACATAAACACACTTGCAACATGTACACGGAAATTCATAACCACACTCATTTCCATTTCCCAGTTATTTAACAGTCAGGCAATCTTAAAAGAAGCAGCTTCTCTACACCTACCTCTCTGCAAACAAACTTATCCAGTGTGACAAATCACTGTAATTTATTTGATTTTCATAGGAAAAAACTGCCTATATTTAAAAAAAAAGCCTACAAAATCTTCAGTATCTTTGAAACACGAGGCAAATATCAATAACAAAAGCAACTTATGGAAAATAGAAGCATTTCTTACTTCTGTAATTATCTGACAGACCGTGGAAGTGAAAAAATCCAAATATAATGGAGTAAGATCTACTTCAAAATTAATTTCCTGGCAAGGTAAGATGGGGAAATTGATTTTTTCACTGCCAGTCCCTTCCTCAGCCTCTATGTGGCAGCAGAACATAGCAATATTCCCTCAACCCTTGATTTTTAAAATTCCCACTTAGAGGGGTATGAATGAAGGCACAAAGGAGCACAAGAAGGAGCAGGCCAAGCCAGGTCAAGTAGTACCAAAACTCACCGAGCCCAATCCTGCCCTTTTCCCACTGGGCAAATGGACAAAGCAAATAAAATTTGTATCCCATGTGGTATCACAGAGCAGCTCTCTGCATCACGTTCTACACATTAGCAAAGACGTTTGCCAGGCCAAGGCTGCTGATATTAGACAAAGCACATGGAAGGAAAAAGCAGAGGCAATGATCTTTGCTACTGCTTCTAGGCAGAGTAGCTACCATTTAGTCATTATCCTGGCTCTCCAAAGGGAGAGTTCGATCTTTCCCACGTCAGTGTACATAAACAGTGCAGAGTTCATTGACTTCAATGTCATACAGCAGGATGACGCTCCTATGCTTCCCATTTTTACACACAACAATCTGAAGCTTTCCCTGTCACAATCAGGTAAATGTAGAAAATCAAGCACACCTATGAACACAGCCTGATACAGGTCACAGGGAGGGCAAGCACATCCTTGTTTGGATTTATCACATCAGTAAATTACTGATTTCAGTCCATTTGCATTTTATTTACATATGCAAGTTCATCTGTTCCACCACACAGAAACACACTGCACCCATATTTACTGTCTCTATTTCACCCACTGAGGACCCTGTACTCATTTTAGGATCTAGTTCAAAACATCACTGTTTTCAAGCCATGTGTAGCACTTTTATCCCTGTTACTCCATGCAGGTGTCCCTCTTTTCAGAAAGAACGTTCTTCTTAGCAACTTCCAGCATCTCTTGCCCTCTGTGTCTTCAAGTTCCAATTTCACTTTCTTTCCACCTACAATTTTAACTACATAGCAAGACTGTTTAATTCTGCAGCTTTTGGCCAAGGAATAAACTGCACAAGGAATGTAGGCAGAAGTGATAACAGGAAATCAATGTTGGAGATATCATCACATTGGTGAAACTAGGCTTTACTGTAGAAGTATTTCTCTGCCTGAAGTAAATCTGAGGATGCTAGCATAAGGACCCTAATTCTTTACTGACTTACACCTGTTTTGATCTCGAGCACTCATTCAAAATGAGTGCAAACCCCCTTCAAATTCAGCAGTTTCTCACTCTTGCTTTCTAAATGACTGCTCAAGACACAAAATGGGGGAGAAGAGTTCTTATCTCAAGTTTTAAATAGTTCACTTCTGACTTGCTTTGCTTAGGCAAATGAAAAACAGTGAACATGAGAATATCCTATATTTGCAAGATGCTGATATTCACCAAATACCCAGAAAACAATCAGATGTCCTTAACACAGCTTTTCCAGTCCATAAAACATGATGATGAATTCCACTCCCCAGCTGTTGCATTTGGGCTGCAAAAAGAAACAAAATATTTCTGGGCCTCTCCTTTTTTCCAAGAAACACTACATTTGAAAGATTAAATCTCTGGTTCATTCTTTATTTATTTCCTTGTATAGTTTACACCACACATTCAAGAACCAGTTTCAGAGCCTATTACTGTGTAATCTACACTTTTATTTTTACTGTCTTAATATTACAGACTTGAAGGAGTCTCTGAAACAAGAGACATCAGACAGAGGCCAGAATAATGTCTTCAATGTGTTTTCTTTTCTGAAAGGACTTTAGATTCTGCGTACGACTGAAATGCTCCAATTGGCTGCCAGTGATGTCACGACTGTGCTTGTAATACCCAGTAAATGCAGAAAGCTAATTGTGTTTCTTTTTAATGTGTAAATTCTACTCCATAATAGCAATAAGACACAACAGACCATGCACTTCGAGGGGATTACTGCCCCTTTGCACGATTAAAGCTATTCAGCTTTCAGCTTTAGAAACAGTGGTGAGGAAGTAATTTCGGCTATGGGCTCTAGGCCCATCTATTGAAACAGGCTGACTGCCCTGGGGCAGGGGGAGCCAGCTCCCCCCATGCACACTGCCAAATGTGGTCCAGCAAGAAAGCACTGATGGCAGACTGAAGGCAATCATTATACTGCTTTGAATCAGTATGAAATGAGTGAGGTTTGAAGCAGACTCTGCTGTTGGTTTCAAAACCCTACATGGATGAGGCTCGAGTGTCCCTTTACAAAGCAAAAACACAGGTGACACCTCAATCCCGTCTTTCTGGCCACCCACTATGGTTCTTTCTTTTGTACTGTTATAATCATGGTCCTAGTGAAGGATAGGTCAGTACACACAGAACTAGACTACAAATACGGGCCAGTTAGTCCAAGACTGACAAACAACCTTATGTGAGCCACTAAATCTACCTTAAGCCATACATTTCCAAGCACTGAGAAAAGGATAAGACTGTTGCAGCTTTGGGACAACGTTAATGCCCCCAACATAATGTGGATGTGAGTTTCCCCTATACTGCTGAGAAAGACATCAGATTTGACATACAAACCTTCACTTCACATCACAAACCAGTCTCCTCCCAAACTGGTTAAAACCCCAGTCCAGTCCCACTGAACACTTTGCCAGAAGAAGTAGCACTACGTATAACTCGTAAGAAACACACTGAGAGCTTTCTGACCTGCATTACCCTGCAGTGAAACTGTTTATTTTGGTTGTTTCCTCCTGGGTTTTTTTTCACCAATCTTCCCACAACCACCACCACTTTGCATAGCCTTCTATATGTTCACTTTCCTGTGCTTGTTGCCTTTCTTTATGACAAATTCTTGACAGAAGCAAGTCAACTTCGTGTTGATTTGATCCCCTTATACTATGTATGTTGGCCTATATTGATGTGGCTGTTGTATCGCACAACCTTCCACACTACATTCTTCTCGCTTTCTGCCATTTCTCTATACATTTCCACAAGGTGACTGGCATAAGCACTCAAGTACTAGTCTTCATCTTCCTAAACAAATTACCTTCTCTCTTTTTTCACTTCTCTTTCCTTTTCACATGCACATCCTCTACTCTCCTGACTTCTCTCTTTTCTTTGCCTTCTTTTACCACCTACAATATTTCCATTTGGCCAGTCCGGTCCTCACCACACTCATGCCTAAAGGGTATTTTGATTTTACACTCAGAAAAATTCTGTATTACATTTCTATTCTGAAATCTCACTGAGAATATCAGTATAATCCTGGGGTTTATATTGTTTACCTAGTGGCATTCGCCCCTTCACTTTTCCAGAGTTTAGGGCAATTAGACCTTTTCCATCCTCTTCATATTTCAGTGCAGGTCCAGCAGCATGTCTATAGTCATTCGTCTCAGCAAAAGCATGGAATCTGTAAAATAAGATCAGTTCCTACCAGTATACAAACTACATAGACACTTTCGTAATTTTAAAGAGATGTGTGTCACACATGCAAGAGTGTAGTGGTGTACAACTTCAGAATTATTTGTTAATCTTCTAAAAATATCAAAACGTTCAACTACAGTAAGATAATGAATATTATCAAACTTTTAATATACATTTATGTACCTTCTGAAGTCTTCTCATGTAGAACATTCTTTCATTTTGGTATTACTTACTCCAAGGCACATTACTTTTCAATTTCCTGGAAATCTATTTTTAATTAATGCTTTTAACATGGTGAGCAGACACGCAATTTGAGATGTCTGAGATGATACTAACACCTTTTTATCAGATTATCCCCCCTGGTTGAAAGCCTAACAGGAACATTTATTTCCTTATCGACATACAAATCAGGATGACAAACAGACTTCATTTATACTCATTGTCAAAACAGAGAAGATCTCAGAGCAGGAAACAGATGCGTTTCTAAAACAGAACTACACTAGAAACAGGCACAAACCATGAAAGGCCCATGACCTGGGCCATTTCTATGGGAAAGCTGACTTAAACTTGGAGACAGTTATTGGGCAACTATCCACCAGCAATATATTAATTGACTCTGCATCAAAGCTAGACTCATGTAAAAAGAAGACAGAGAGAATCATATCAAACAAAACAATTCCTTTCAGCTCCCTGCCACAACCATTTTTGCCTCCCTCTTTATCATACAAGAAACATTCACTTCCCATCTATAAAGAAGGTAAAAACTCTGCCAAAAGAAAATGAAGGATAGTGACTGGCAATGTGCACGGTACCATGAAGGTACCATGGTTCTAAATGACCACAATCATTTTAAACACACATCAGACTAGAGGAAACATAACACTTTCCCACAGTCTTGCTTTCGGCAGACACTCCCTCTCTTAAAAGCTACTTCTAAACACAGATGGCTATGGAAGAGCTAAGCCGCTGCCATCTTACCAATTCTCTGCTGTCTTTTTGGAGACTTCCACTGCTGAAGTCTTATTGGAGACTTCCACTGCTGAATCTGTCTTCCCACTCTTGCACAAACAACAGTAAAACAGAAAGAGCTAGGAGCCATTTCACAGATCTGTAACTGTACGGTGAATTCTGTTAAGCAGACACCTACTGACACCTACTGCCCTCCTGCTCTTCAGCATGAGTTTGGTATTGTGGAATTCTGTATTTGTTCATTTGTTTTCGTTATTTTGATATCAGAAACATAATTTAAGTCCTCTTATCCCGTTCTACTGAGTGCTAAATCCCAGGATAAAGTAGCCAACAAGCCATGTATCAGTTTCCACCAACCATACCAAACGGATGCTAGAGAGCATGGTACAAAACTGCTTTGCCACACAGCCAGTCATGATGAAGAACACCTCATCACCTCATCACCTCTGTTTAAGTAGGGACTGCATTGTAGTCATATCTCTTAAGACTACTTCCTCCATTTCCCCCAATTGAACTGCTTCGTCTCATTTTCCTCATGCATTATATTCAGGTATGTCCTAGTGACATTCCTATCTGTAAAGCACTTCATGAGTACTGAAATCTTCACTGTCCTTCTTTGTCATACCTGCCAGAGGCTAAGCGGCTCAGCTCCTTCAGAAAAATAATAGTTTCATCTTCCCTAGCATTGAAAGACACAGTGTTGACTGGACAGGGGCCATCAGAAACCTTCTCAAGGAGTAGATGTTTTGTGTCCACTGGAACATCACCCACAGCAAAGTAATAAACAGCTTCAACCTGTCATTAAACACACAAAAAAAAAATTGGCAATAGGAAGACATTGTTTTACATAAATTTCTGTCCTGTGCTTAAACTAAGAACTAATTAGGAAAATGATAGAATTGATGCATTAATTGCGCAGGAAGATTTTCAGACCTCTCATTTATGCTATTAATTTAAGCAAATTCCACACAAAATTTCCTGAAGTGAGAAGAGAATCTGACCTCCAGGGCTCATTCTTCCCAGTGCAAGCCACTTTCCAAGAAGTTAACTGAAATCAAAGAGAAGTGTAAGGAAGGACAACTGCATTATTAGTCAGGACAAGTCTCTGTGCTACATTCCAATTTTATGAAGAGACATGGAATGTTGGTGCCTTGCCAGGGCTGAAAATCTGTAGGAATTTTTATACCAGACATAGTTTTACTGCCAGGATGTATTTTGAGGCTAGGGAAGATGCATCATTATTTGAATGCTGCTCCTGGTATTTACAGATATTTTGTGGTTTTTAAACTCTCCAAGGCCGAGGGACCCTGGCAGGCTTATATGACCAAATACACTTACATTCTGAAAATGTTGGTGCAAGAAGAGAGAGAAGTTGAAGAAATGTCCTTTAGATATTGCTTGAGTATTACATGATGAGGGATTTTATGTTACCTGCACTTACCCATGTTAATGACTCTCATGGTGAGTATATTTCTTGAATTTTCACCATTGTTAAAACCAAATTAAACGAACAGCTATCCCACAATGACTTGTAAAACAACACACTCATTATATCGGTCCTATGTAATGGTACATAGCAACTGATAAATATCTAATACTTAAATAGTTGTTTCGCTGAAAAAATACACTTGAATACACTCACCTCTATGCCCAGCAAGATCACAGATCCTAAAATTATGCCAAGGTACATGAAAAATAAGGAGGTGACTGATGACAGTCAACATGACTTCACTAAGAGCAAATCATGCCTGACAAATTTAGTGACCTTCAGTGATATGATTACTGACCTCATCTACCTGTTTGTGTCAAGCATTTGACACTGTTCTGCAAGACATCCTTGTCACTGTTCTGGAGAGATAGGAATTTGTTGCATGGACCACTCAGTGGATAAGGAATCAACTGGATGTCACACTCAGAGATTTATGGTCAACAGCTCAATGTCCAAGTAGAGACCAGTGACAAAAGGCGTTCCTCAGGGGTCAGTATGGGGACCAGTACCTTTTAACGCCTTTGTTGGTGACACACACAGTGGGACTGAGTGCACCCTCAGCAAATTTGCCAATTTGTGTGGTGTGGTCAACACGCTGAGGGAAGGGATGCCATCCAGAGGGATTGGAAGAGCTTGAGAGGTGGGCTGTGTGAACCTCATGAAGTTCAACAATGCCAAGTGCAAGGTCCTGCACTTGGGTCAGGGCAATCCCAAGCACAAGAAAAGGCTGGGTGGAGAATGGATTGAAAGCAGCCCTGGAGAGAAGGACTTGGGAGTGTTGGCTGATGAGAAGCCTATGAAGACAGGCTGATAGTGATGTTCATTCTGGAGAAGGCTCCAGAGGGATCTTATAGCACCTTCCAGTACATAAACGGGCCTGCATGAAAGCTGGAGGAGGACTATTCATGAGGGCATGTAGTGATAAGACAAAGAGAAATCACCTTAAAATGAAGGACAACAGGTGCAGATTAGACATAAGGAAGAAACTATTTACTTTGAGGGTGGTGAGGCACTGGAACAAGTTGTCCAGAGAAACTGTAGATGCTTTATCCCTGGAAGTGTTCAATGTCAGGCTGGATGGGCTTTGAGCAACCCGGTCTAGTGCAAGGCATCCCTGCCCAGGGCAAAGGGTTGGAACTAGATGATCTTTAAGGTCCCTTCCAACCCAAACAATTCTGTGATTTTCTGTGATTCTGTGAATTTGACTAGGAAACCCGGGATGAGCATCACAAAAGACGACAATTATTTGAGCCTGGGCTGGCACTGAGGAAACGTTTTTGCACCCACATAATTTCATGCAGTAGTAAAGCAAATTCAGCATCACTTGAAAGTGTGATCGTACATTTCTTCTACTGCTTGCATTGTAAGATGTTTCTTGCAAGCTGCAGCCAGACAAATTAATGAAGCATCTCCTTGTCACCTTGAATTTCTCTTGGATTTTGTAGAGGGGTGAGACTCCATGTAGGAGGCAGGGCCCATAGTTGCAGGCTCCACTTGCTTGGGAGCAAGTAGGTCTGTAGTCAACTGATAATTCATCACTGATAATTCTAGACAAATATTAGTGGTAAAGAGAAGAATGATCATGTTTCATTAAAATGCAAGATTATACTTATTAGCTTTAGAAAGAAAATGCAAGAAACCAAAAGAAAGAACTCCTGCAACTCTTGCATCTATGTGTAAGTTCAGTTTTACAAAGTTCCCTCTCTGGCTCCTGCAGCTAAAAGCTCTCTGAGCATGCACACGGATCCCCCAGATGAGACTCAGTTCTTGGATAATACCATATTACTATTGCTTTTGCTGAAGAGGTTCCTGCCTGGAGAAATCCATGCATATTGCACAACCACTTTTACCTGTGTTCCTTCAGATTCACATCTTTTCCACATCCCTCCTAAGACTATCAATAATTCATAAACTTGATATTCAATAAGAATAGAAATTTTCAAACTTTCTCCAAGGGATTGACTGCCTGTCTCTGCAACTTTTAAAATGCTGACATTGATTCAGCATAGCTGATACAGAACCAACTCTTCACAAGAAAATTTTTTAAAAGCTGCTAATCACAAATAATTCACTCTACTTACCTACAATCCCAGCAATACCATATCACAAAGGAAATGTTCCTTTAGATTAGTGGCAAAAGATTAAAATCATTCATTTTAGTCCTTCATATTTTGAAAATTGTAATTTATACACCTAAACAAGCAAACAAAGTTCATACAAGAACAAGAAAGAGAACAACATGAACACTTCTTCATAGTCTTGACCTCTAATGGGAGAGGTGTGTTTTGGATAGGTGATCCACACTTCACAGAGTGGCACCTGTACAGGACCATAAGTGAGACACTGTGGATGCATCTGTGGCAGGTAGGACTGCAACCTTACAGAAGAGTGGTCTTGAGCTTGGGATTGACAGGTCCTGACGAAAGGAAATCTAAGGAATGCTAAAGGAATGATAGAAAGAGCTTTGCAAAGGGAGAAAAAAAGAGCTATTCTTCTGGAGGAACTTCTTTTGATGAAGCCAGTTCTGAGAAACGAGTCAGTTACAACAGTTCAGTAGACAGCTTTTGCCTAGGACTGAATGGGGTGTGCCCCAGCTGCAGTACAGTGCCATTTGCACTCCAGAATCACAGAATCACAGAATCAGTAAGGTTGGAAAAGACCATAGAGATCATCAAGTCCAACCTATCACCTATTACCTAACCTAGCCAAACCTGTTACCTAACCTGTTGCCATCCTACTACCAACACACCATCCTACCTATAACACACTACCCTAATATCTAGGTCATGCCACCAAGAACTTCATCCAACCTTTTCTTAAACACCTCTAGGGACGGTGACTCCACCACCTCCTTGGGCAGCCCATTCCACTGAGAGATCACCCTCTCTGTGAAAAAGTTCCGCCTAATGTCCAGTCTAAATCTCCCCTGACGCAGTTTAAGACTGTGTCCTCTTGTTCTATCACTGGTAGCCAGAGAGAAGTGAACTATCATAATATTCTGTGAATCTGTGTGAATCTATCAGTTATGAATGAGAATGACTCTATTCAGGAGTAAGTGAAGTCTTCTTTATGTTGAGCACCTGCCATAATGGACTCCCCTAGATTCCCCACTAGCTCACCAATATCAACCAAAAAAACCCATAAAAATAGATGTCTCCCTGTTGAACAGATTCTAATTTCTGTTTATTCATACAGAGACTCACCAGGTCCAACAAGACTTTTTTTATCCAGACAACACTAAATGTAAATACAGTCTTTTTAGTTACCCACCAGGAAATCAGTACTACACTCCATATTGAAAATGTTAATAAAATTTATGAAGGAGGCATTTAAAAAACAGTCATAAAAAGTCCCACTGGTGCACAATTTGTTCCTTACTCAATTCATTTTTATTATCTGTTTCCAGACATCAAGGTTCATCTGAATGAGAATTCAGCAGCATAGGGAACCAGAATGTAACTCAAGCCAAATCTACCTTCTCTTTCAAACAATGTCCCAGGAAGAAAGTTAGTAAGGAGTTAGGATTGGATCTATGCACAGGTATAGATGTTAATGGCAGCTAAACCCCATTATTCTACTCCACACACAGTAGGCACAGTTTGCTATTAATTTCAGGTGTTAGGGAACTGAAAGACTGCACATGGTAAGTAAATGATGTAAAATATCTCTTCAACAATGCAAGTTTTATGTGACCAGCTCAAATGATGGCATATACATTTCACGTCTTGTGACTCTGCTACTATGAAAAAAATAATACGATGCTTCTAGGAATTAACAGCATTTAATTGCAGAAATAATTGTGCATGGCTTTGTCATGAAAGAAACTCTACCTATAAATTGGCTGGTGAAACGGGATTTGTGTACCCCTCCCATGAATTAATGCTTACATATATCTCTGAACACATTATTTTGGATTTTAGATACAATTTTTCATGAGCACGTTGGATATATAACAAAATAAAAATGGTTTCTCTATCTTCAATAATTTTGATACTAACAATTTTCTGAAAAGCTTGAAGTCATAAATATATAGGTATATATGGGAAAGAAAGTGGAAGGGAAGATTCTTTCTCTTTCCCTTAATGACTGAATATGTTCTTTATTCTGGATACTCTAGAAAAGAAAATAAACAAGTTTCTGCATTCAAAACACAGTACATTTACATAAACAGGCCATCAGTAAGCATAGTATGCAGCTACACTTGTGGGGGAAAAAACATTCCAAATGCTGTCATTAATATTTATCTTTGCAAAATTCATCTGAGCGAGACGCGGCAGCAACTCTGGCATTGAATATTCTTGGATTTACTTGAGGCTTCTGAAAAGATGTATGAGCTTACCGCCTCATCACCCATGGCTTCCAGCAGGGCTTCAGCAGAGTGGGTATGGCTGACAGCTGTCATATGGTCCAGCTTCCAGAGCCACATAACAGCAGCCTTCACAGTGTGCGCAGAAACAGGAGTAGATTTCTGTTGCCACTTCACAAGATCCTGAGCAGCCCTGAAAATGAGATTAACTATAAATCAGAAACAGTGAGAATAAAATGCTGGCAGAAGAAGAGTGTATCTCAGCTATTGTTACAATTCTTTTATTTTCTTAAGTAATAATTACAATATACCACAGATACTAAATTTAGACTTGCAATAAAGGAAGCAGGGGAAAAATGAAACCATTAGAAAAAATACTGTAATTTTATATGATTTTTGTGAAGACAATTGTTTCCAAAGTAGGGTCAGGAGAGCTAAAGTAGAGTTCCTGATTCATATCTCCTCTTTACATAAAAACTCAATCCAGTTTTTAAAATATGTGCACAAAAAAAAGAAGTGTCACAGGTCTCATTCCACAACTTAAGGCATGACCTTTGTGTCAGGCCAGTTTAACAGACACTTTTTTCTTCTAGTAGGGCTGATCTTTAGCTATCCACCAAAAATAAAATTCGTGATGCTAAGTTTTTTGATATTTTAATTGTTACAGAGCTTAATCTTAATGGAAGTACAGAAGTACAAATAAATGAGCATGTTTGCCTGTACACTTGTACATAAAAAGACAGAAAGGAACTAGAAAACCAACTGGCTCCAGTATCTGCAAGATTCCATTAAGTACTATTTTGAAGAGCTTCCTACAAAGAATGACATCTAAAAGATCTAAAATCTAAATGTAAAAGACAAATATGTTTCCCAAGATCCTTTTAAAGTAGTAATTTCTATGTTCTGTTGTTCTTAGTCTCTCTCCTGAAAAAAAACAAACAAATTGATGCCATAATTATTGTGCCTCAATTTTGACTTGCCTTTGCAGTACATTTTTAAACAAGTTCTCCGTTCTTCCCCAACACTATGGAAGTTATATGAATTGGAAGTTACCTACTTCAGAAAATATCTACTTTTGCAACAGGTGTCCCTGCAAAACTCTGGATGTCCCCAACCCAAGGCCAGGTTGTATGGGCTCTTGAGAAACCTGATCTAGTGGGAGGTGTACTGCCCATGGCAGAGGGTTGGAAATAGATGGTCTTTGATGTCCATTCTACAACTCTATTATTCTTTTATTCAAATCTCAGTTGTTCACACTCTAGAGAATTAAGATAGAGCAGTAGAGGAGTACAAATCTGTAAGACAATGCTTGGGTAAAATAACATTAAGAATCACAGTGTAGGTGCAAATTAACATCATAAAAATAATTTTAAAATTATGTGACCTAATGCATGCATCAGTTTTTTCCACTCCTCTTTCCAAACCAAGGCTGATAAGGTCAAACTTTTATGCATAAATGAGAATTTTTGCAGAGCTAAGTAAAATTTGAATAGCTTCTTCTTTTCTTCTATTTTTAACTAAAACCTAATTCATTTACTCCTGTTAGAGAACAAGTGCTTTCCTTTTGTTATGGAAATCTACAATTGTTTCTGAGTTCTGCTACTGATTTTTATGACCATGGAAAGCTACAGAAATACAACTGGCTATGACTATGGCACTTGAGGAAGTGTTTATTTAGGTGTAAGGCAGAAACCTGTAATGCCTAAAGACACAGGAATGCCTAGGCAGTCATTTACGACCTCACCGTTTCACTGTAAAACTCAGATGTCTGAAGGGCACTATTGCTATTCCAAGGTTCACCTATATTTCTGGTTTTCTGGGCTACATTTGTAGAAGGAATGTATCAGTATTGGGTTCTGTTACTCTCAGTTCTTCAGGTCAACAGTGGTCTTCTGATAAAAGGCAGCAGCAAGGTCATGTGACTATGTGTGAAACTTGGTGGAAAATCCATAGATACAGAAGACCCTCACTTATCTACAGTCCGCACCTCTGCAGTTTCAATAATCCGTGGTTCATTTTTCAGCAAAAAGCAGTGCAGAAAATGCCACAAAGACAGGCAGGTCATTAATACGTAAATGAGCTCACAAACAGGTAAATATGTCAGGCCCAGGAGCCACCAGAGGCAGTGAGGGGAGGAAGCTGGGAGCCGCGTGCTGTGTGGCCCGGCCCGGCCCAGCCCATCCAGGATGCATTTAATGTGTGGTTTTGCGCGGCTGGAATTGTTCTCCACTGGGCTGCAGGAGGGGACTGCCATTGTCTGTGTCTGTACACAAGAGCAGGAGTGGGAGGCACCTTTCCCCCCTCCTCCTGGGGTGGGCGGGTGCGCACACGCACCCGACCCAAGGTGAGCCGAGCCGGGGTGGGCAGGCAGGTGCCTGCGCTGCACTGCCTCGCTGAGCCGAGGCAGGCTGTCACCCACCCGCGTTACTCTGTGGGCGGCTCAAGTTCTTGTTCTCAGTCACAAGCCCAGATGCCAAGGCCGGCGAAAAAAAGAAAAAAAAGGGGAAAAAGAATTGTGTCAGTTTAATAGTTGAGGTCTCCCGGTCCCATCCCATCCTGTTCCATCCCATCCTATCCCACTTTGGTGAAGGGAGTGAGCCAGGAAGGAAGCTGCAAGTGGCACGGCCTGTCCCTGAGGGGAGTGGAATGATGGGCAGGGCTTAATTGAATATTCATGGGTTCGCTGTCTTTGCGAACCATGGCCTTCGTGCCCTGTTTCCGAACCCATGGACCCATGGAAACTGGGGGTTCATGATTCATGATATGATTCATGATATGAATCATGACAATTTCCAGTACAGAAAGTGTCTTATCCACGCACATGTCTATATAATATGCATCTACTTTTTATTCTCCATCGATGGGCTGACATGGACTTCTTTGCTCAGCCTGGAAAAGGCTCTTGGGAGACCTGATTGTGGCTTTTCAGTACTTAAAGGGACTCCAAGGGCAACTGGGGAGACACTTTTCAGTAGGGCCTGTAGTAATAGGAAGAGGTGATGGTTTTAAGATCCTAAGATTAAAAGAAAGTATATTCAGTCTAGATATAAGAAAGAATTTTCTACAATGAGGGTGCTGAAATACAGGAACAGGTTGCCCGAAAGTGTGGGAGATGCCTCATCCCTGGAAACATTCGAGGTCAGGCTGCATGGGGCTTTGAGCAGTTTGATCCAGTGGAAAATGTCCCTGCCCATTGCAGCAATGTTGGACAAATGAACTTTAAAGGTGCCTTCCAACCCAAACCATTCTATGATTCTATGATTCTTTCTGCTTACCAAATGAGGTTGAATCTGGAAATTTGTATCACCTGTTCCACAAGTACCATAGAAAGTGCATCCCGACATAGATCAAATTCAGCTGAGTCTGCAGTGCCAAAATCCAAAACAATGACAATGCACCGTTCTTGAATCACTCCAAATATCTGCCGGCTCTCACTGGTTAACCATTCCATTCGCTGCTTATACAGCTCAATAGCTCCCATTAGACAATCCACAAAATGAAGAATCAGTTCTTTTTTGGCTGTCAGCTTTATTTAAATAAGGGAAAGAAGGAAATTGAACATCAAAACAAATAATACAAATGCAGTCCCAAGCTTAGAACAGCTGCAATAGCTGTTTTGCAAGTGTCAGATATGCCAGCCAAGGTAACAGTGAACACAACCTATTTTCCTTCCACTACTTCATGAGCAAATACTTGACAAACGCATCTAAGCTATAAAGAAAAGGCAGTGCATTTTGTCCTAATTGCTTTTCATAATCTTTTTATATGAGCATGGGACAGTGCCAGCGGGTTGTCTGACTTGTCTGTCTCAAAACTGGAGCAATTAGAATGAGCTGAACACATGCTAGGATGTGGAAAGGGCTGCAGAGCAGATGGGTGAACAAACAAGGACACAGAAACTTTGTACCTTCTTAGACTACAATTTTGATTGGCTCTTAAAATTTTTTTATAGCAATACAAGGGAGCATACGGTTCGGTTTGGGGGCACTTCAGTCTCTACCTTGTCTTTAGCATTTGAAAGGAAAATGTGAAATGTCTCTTGCTTGTACTATTATTTCACTAACAATGCCCAACATTACAGATTAACTATTTGTGGGTAGGTGCTCAGACAAATTTAGTTCAGGTAACTGCAATCAACAACTAAAACTTCACATATTACGTATTTCAGTAAAGTAAGAAAAATCACGATTCAGTATTAAAATTAAAACCAGCAAATCTTCCCCTATAAATATATGTATACACATTCACCAGGACCTGGGGGTTTAAAAATGCACCACAGACTCCAGTAAATATATTCCCAAAAAATCTCTGACCAATGTGAGCCAATTAACTGATGGCTTCTACCTCTAACTACCTTTCCAGGACAAAGTACAAAATCTTGGAGATACAAATGTTTTTAAACAGGACCATTTCTCAGGGGGACGTTATTTTGTGTGTCAGTCTGCACATTTCTCCCTCTCATTTCTATTTTACTATGCTCTTTAATATCAGCTATTGCCCTGTAACGTGCCTCCCAGATACAGAGTCTCAGGCAGTCTGCCAAAGGAATGTAGGCCTGGGAAGGACCACTTAAAAATCCAGTTTCTTCCTATGACAGTCAGAGTCATACAAAGAAGTTTATTGCACTACACTGACAAAACTCCATCTTAAAACAAAGAAGTTTTCTTGCAATATCCCCTCACTGGTAGTTAGCCAGTCCAGATTCCCATTTCTCTGAGGGCTGGAAAACTTTTGACTGTCCAGACAAATTTTACTCATGGCAATTCATATCCATTTATTTTTAGACTAGCATGCCTTTTAGCATAGAAAACTCTAGCTTTTCTCTATCCCTGTAATTTGCCTTTCTGTAGCATTCAAGGGCAATAACACTACCCTGTGCCAGTATTCTTCAGCCTTACATTTCAGCATCAATCAAGTCCTCTTAAAAGACCAGCACTCCATTGCAGTTCATCCCTCTAGCTATTCCCAGTACTTGCTCTGGTTTCAATTGCTTCTTGTCAGCCTGTGGTAACTGTACACAGTATTGTACTCAGTGTCCTAAATGAGATCTGATAAGATCTTATATAGTGGCAAAAAGGTCTTCCCTGCTGCTCACAACGTGGCCTAAGATTAAAAGACATTACATACATATTTCATACAGCATTAATGGGGAAAAAGACAAGGAGAAAAAGCTCCCTGAAAAGATTCTTTACCTGTTTTTAAGCCTTGTACCTCAGAAGTGATTCAAATCATCAGAAAAAAACCCAAGCCATTTGCTTTTATAAAATCCTTTATAAATTAACTCTCTCTCTCCCCACTCACAGACACAACTCTTCAATCAGAATCCGTCCTTTGAACAATGAGGTCGCCAGCAGCTGTTGCTAAGACATTCCTCAGAACATGAGCCTGGGCAGAGATCCAGCTAGCTGTCTCTATAGAGTAGGCTGAGCCTTTTGTGACCTGCTGGCACTAAGCAAAGCAGCACTTTGCACTGGCAACGACAGCACATTTTGTCTTCGTATTTCAGCATCCCCATTTGTTTTATTGATTACGATTTCGGTTTTTTTAACTCATTCTGAGAATCTTCTTTTTAAGGGTTCCCTCTTTCAAGACAGAGTAAATGTTGCTTAGAAACTGCAGTCCTGTCTGGAAAAGATTTACTGCAATGCTGCAGCAAGGCAAGAGCTTAAGACTTTGAAATGAAAAAAAAAAAAGATATGTATTTAGCTTTTCTACCACTGATGGTTATCACTAACAGGTAGAAAAATTGGAAGAGAAAATTACCAAGAATACAAAGAATTTAAGTAATTTATGTCACGGGGGGCATTTTAGTCACATCATTTTGCCACAGTGATAATAATGTCTAAGTGCATGCAGAAGATACCACAAGTCGGCCACACTTACATTATACACGCTGTCATCTTGTGCTCTCCTGTACTGAGGAAACAGGCCATCTGCATATCGAGAAGCCACAGGTTTCCCCAAGGTGGTCACATAATCTACAGTAAAATTTACAAAAGATCAAGGTGCTAATCTTTATGACTACTTCAAACAGATACTTTTCAGGCTGATGTGTTTATCATTCATGTGTGAGACATATGTATGAGTATTGAGGTCTTGATGTTAAGAAACTTGACAGAAATTCTAATTCTGCTTTCGTTTTACAATTATTTTCTTGTTATATCTATGATGGGGCCCTGTCATCCCCAAAAAGATTCAACTGCCCTTATCAGCCTAAGGTGGGGTTTCTAGGTGTGTCACACAGAGTTTCTCATGCCTGGGCACACAGCCTTTGCTGTCTTGTAGGTGTCTCAAGTTCTCCTAGTGGACCTCTCTCCTGGGTAGATTCCTCAGCCCTTTATTATAGCCTTGTCTGTAGTTCTCTCTCCTGGATGCTCTAAGAGTGTATGATGGCCTTGTCTCTAGTCTTACTCTGGCTCTATCTCCTGTTGCTCCGGGCTGCACTCCCTGGGTGCACCCCAGACACAGTTAATCAGCTCACCCTACTGCAGAACTGCATCCTGTTCAGTGAGGGCACTGTTTGGGCTGCAGTCCTCCTGGCTCACTCTCCCCACACAGAGCAGCTCTAGTTTTGCTGCTCCCTGACAGTTTAGTCAGAAGCTGGGAAAAACTCCACATCTAATTATTTATAGGCCAAAAAGTTACATGGGAGTGTAATAAACGAGAGGTTTAGGCAACCGCACAACAGGACTTGCAAATATTTGTCTGTCAAACAAAATACAAAATCTGGTACAGATAATGCTGTTCTCTTACACAACTAAAAGAGTGCAGAAGTGAGTGCATCTAAGGAAAAGGTTGCACCCTGCTCTTTCAGCAGCTAGAAATCTACAGGATCTCCACTGATAGGAAAACATTAGGGGTGGGAATAGTTAACGTCATACAGCAGCTATCTGTACAGCATGCTGCCCTGCCAAGCCAGTACGTTCTGCTCCTAACACTTGTGGCAACTTTCACCCTGCTGAACAGCTGCTTCTTCATCTGCAGTATACAGGATTTCAGGAACTCCACTGGGGATCTTTGAAGGCCCCATGGACACAAGCCAGACAAAATTTTAAATTATGGAAGCTAGAACAATTGTAATACATTACAGTTCCTACTTCCCAGTCAGCAATCTGTCCAAAGAAAAGAATATCTTACCATGCTCTGAAAAGCACCATTATGGCAGTGGTTAATAATTATTAGCAAACTCTTCCCCTCCAGCTGTCAGATAACTGCAAAGGAACATTTTTCTATAGCCTGACTTTGCAAGAAATGCAGACTGAATTGTAATTAAATCTGTCTCCTTAAAGCTGGATACCCGGAAATACTACATTATTCCCAAGCAGGGTAGCTAACCCTGAGGATCAATAGTAGATTGCAGATTATGGCATGGCATGCTTTATATTTGCCATCTGAAAGTAGACAGAGATTTATAAAAGGTTTTTTTCAGGAAGAAAGACTAACACCCTCAGCAGCATGAGTTATTTCCCAGATACAGCTAAACTGGAGAGGATGTGAACTGAAGCCTAGGTGAAGCAACAGTACAGTTGAGGAAGGAAAGCCCTTCTCAGACCCTAAGTCCTTCTCTGAGCAAAGGGCAATGGAATTTCTCGGTTCTCTAAACTGGCAATATCAGAAACTATGGATACAGCTTCCCTTTCTACCATTATCATAAAAGACAATGTAAAAATACGCAATGTGTACATTGGGGTGCAAAATTAGTGTGCCCTTGTAGACCATTCAAAGTTGGGGGGTATATTATTCTATTACTGATCTGCTTTATACCTTTTCTGTGCTGGAATCCAATCTGTGACAAAATCTGGGAGAGGGACAATTTGTTTCTTTTGAGACCATAACGTTGAAGCCATTTAGAAGATGAAACGAGGGACTGTACATCTGTGCTCCACTGACTAACTGCCAGTCTCCTTTCCTTTTCTTCTGATTTCTTCTTGTGGGCCTCATGGGAATCTTCCAGATCTTGTCTGTGCTTTGAATCAAAGGCATCTGTTGTAAGAGAAATGAGGGAGACTCAACCTTTGTACTTTAACCAAACATTTCCAAAACCAAATGAAATTAATTGTCCCCTTTCTTCACTTGTGTTCCACTGTCCTCCATAGACATATAGACCACCTCTTGTTTTCTTTTTGTTTGTACTGAACATTGTTCTTAATCTGGAAAGCTGCTCTCAGTCCTACACATCTACTTGCTGTTGTATCTTTCTTATTCATCCTTCTTTATTCACACTTACCTTCAAATTATTAAAGAAAATGTTTCTTGTGTGCTGAAATTCAAGCCCTGAAATCTACGTCTAGTCTGCCAAACTGAAATTCTTCCATTTCCTAAGACATCTTTCCTAAGTCTTGGAAATCAGAACTCATAACAGGCATTCAAAGACTGTCAGACCATTACCACATATACATTAGAAGCATTATGCAATAAACAAGGATTTCCTAGCAATTATATGTTGAACTCATACTGTAAGTGATAGCAGCACTTACAGCAGATCCTGACTTTGTTGCAAGGCTGGCGAAACTCCTTCTCCTCACACCATTTGCCTTAAGTGTCAATGATGGTTCTGGCAAGTATCTGCTCTGGGCTGTGACGCATCATGTGATGCACAGGAAATCATGGACATGGCGGTCCAGGTTCATTTTAAGTTCCACAGGACATGGAACACATCTCAGCACCAATGTATAGTTGGCTGGGCTAGTTCCACTTGCATTCGGCAGCAGAGACAACCCAGAGTACAGAGTGGCTGAGGCAGAAATGGAAGCAATGACAACAGTAACGCCTCTGTTCCTCAGCACAGAGGTTCTAGGAGGACTTCGGTATTTCCTGTTCATTCCCAAAATACTCTGCATGAGCTCAAAGCTGGCTCTAGTCGATTAAACATCTTTGCTGTATCTAAGTTTCCTTTCTGTGGGCTCTGGAATTTTCTGTTCATTTTCCCCAGCATCAACATCATCTGGTGTATCCCAGTTGTCCATTGCCCTTATACTGTAAGCTTCCCGTAAATGTACTGCATGCATCAAACTGGTCCAACATATAAAGAAGGGTACTTTCATCTTGACTTTGACTACAAAATAACCTTCAGTCTAATATGGAATATGATCAGAACTCTCTGCTAAGATCAAATAGTATTATAACAACGGGTTACAAAGGTTCATTAGATAGTTACTCAGTTAACATTACATAAAAAAATGAGACTATCTTCAGAATAGAGAAGAAGCAGGTGAAGGTTTGCAGCTGCTTGAGCTTTACATATAGACAGGCACTGTTCATAGTCCCTTGAACAATCATTTTCAGTTTTCTTCTTGCAAAACACACAAAGGGCCAGCACAGGACCTCATACACAGCCCGGGTGAGAGTGGCACAGCTTCAGAATGGCTTGTACACAGCTGGCAGCATGCATGCCACAATGTTTCAAAGGAAAGGAAATTATCTGCGAGAACATGGAGTCTATGCAAAAATAGAGCTGAAATACTTACAGTCACTCCAAGCAAAGCCCTTAGATGGACTGGCAATCATGACAGATCTCTTGTTTGGCAGGTCCTCTTTGTTTTCTTCCCTGAAGAATTGTTTTGTTAAAATAAATTAAAAAGATTGTCACAGGTCAATATGAACAGGAGACGAGCTCCACAGGCCAGCCAATAATAAACTGTAGAAGGATGAGATCAAGATTTTACTCATGAGATCATGATTTTTCTCACGAAAAATAACAGTGTAAAGAATAGCTACTCCCCATGTCAAGAAAGCCTGAAGTCAGTGAGACCCATACTCAAAAAAGACAAAGTAGGAAACTGCTAATATTGATTCCCTTCTTTCACTGTAAATTATCATTAAAAAAGAGACAATATGCTAGAAAATTGAGTGTGGTGTCTTGGCCTACTGTCAGCCAGTTGTATTATATTCTATTACTGCTTTGTAGTATACCTTACCTTTGCTATAATCCAATTTATGACTAAAACTGGAAGTACCTGAGACACAATTTTGTGAAGAGATTCATAACTTTGCCTATAAGACTACAAGATGATTCACAAAGAAAAAGAATTATGTGTGTCTATATTACATCAATGTTGTATAAGGCCCAACTGTGAATAAGACACAGCATATAAAGAGAAAACAAAATGCCAGACAAAGGCAGGCAGCCTACATAGCTGAAGGTATTGCTTTGAGACATGGTGTTTTGCCATTTACTTAGTTTTTCTTTCAATAAATAAGATGAATGAATGAGGGATATTTATGAATCACTAGCAGGCCCAGCTGTTAGCTGTTAGCTATTGTTATTGTTTCCCTCAAGAAAAGCAAAAATGGGATAAAATATTAACCAAAAGACTTAGCCTCCTCCTTCTTCATCACAGAACAGAACACACTCTTTATTCCTCTTATATGGGTTAAAATACACATATGAGGACATAAGGACATTCTAGTCTTCATCCTGCTCATGCAGAAAGATGGACAGTGTGAAAGGCAGGGAGGACTTTAGAGAAATGAGACTTTGTTCTGCACCCTAGCTCCCCAGGTGTTGCACAGAAGGTGCTCCCAGCAGCGCCACGGCTGACTAGACGGGGCTTGGAATCAACACGGGAAAAAGGAGCCCTTGCCACGGGGAGCCACAGTAGGAAACTGCCATAGGGAAAAACCATAGCAAGCCACTAGCCTTGTGCCATTTCTCTCTCAGAATGCAGAAATAGTGTCATAGCACTCTCACAGTAGTAGCTGAGACACATTTTGGGCAGCAGCCTGCATCAGATGCCATCTTATTTTCCAGATGCCCAGGGGAGCAGCCTCCAGCACCATCCCCAGCTGTTTGAGCAGCACCTGCATGTGAAACACTGGCACTGTATGAAAAGGAGCATTTGAAAGAAGATGAAGCAACTTCCAATGGAAACAGCAAGTTTTACTTTAAGTCTTGGAACTAGGGAGTCCAAAACCGATGACAGCTGGAATAACCTTCAGCTCAAGATCTGAATCCAAACAGGTTACGTATTTTCAAATGGTGAACCAGAGTTTGTCTGGGCACCTCTACCCTTTCCACCCTGGCCATCAAAAACAAACCACTAAAGCCTTAACCCACTGGGAATTTATAATACACGTGTGGATGGCAGTGTTTGCTGAGGCCATTCCACCAGGCTGCCCCACACAGGTGGGAATTTAGAATTGAGATCAGCTCAGTTGCTTAAAGCATGCCACTAACGCTCTAGTTCGAGCAAGGTTGTTGGTTTGATCCCAGTATGGGCCATTCACTTAAGGAGTCGGACTCAAAGATCCTTCGGGTCCCTTCTGACTCAAAACATTCTGTGATTTCTGTGAATGCCTCAGGAAAGACCACAAGCCTGACAGGCCAAGAAGCTACCTCATGCCATCTGAAACATGGAATGCCAGGTGAAAGGATTGCGGAGGGTTGAGGTGGGCAGCTCCCCACTGCAGAAACAAAATCACAGAATGTGAAAGGTTAGAAAGAACCACAGTGGCAAGCCTGGTTCAACCTCCCTGCTCAAGTGGAATTGTCCTAGAGCACACGTCACAGGATTGTCTCCAGACAACTCTTGAACAGTGAGGTACGATCCATAACCCCTCTGGACAACCTGTTCCAGTGCACGGTCACTTCTGCAGGAAGGAAGTTATTCCTCATTCAGGTGAAACCTCCTGTGCATCAGTTTCTGCCCGTTGGCTCATGTCCTAGTGGTTAGCAGCACCGAGAAGAGCCTGACTCCATCTTCTTGGCATGTATTCATACACATTGGCGAGGTTCCCTCTCAAACGGGACAGAGGTGTCATAGCAAACGCACAGCGGGACTGGAGGAACAGGGGAGAGNCGTTGCTACGGACCGGCCGCGCCTCCCCCCCGGCCCAACCACCGAGCGGGGCAGGGCAAGGGCGGGGGCAGAGCTGGCCGAGGGCACGGGCGGCTCCGGGGCCGATGTCCCTGCTCCTGCCCTGGCACTGCCGCTGCTGCTGCCGCCGCCACGGGAAGATCCATGCGGACTAAATTCATTGTCAGCAGGCGCCGGGACAATGCCGTGCATTTATTCCTTTGGGAGCCAGAAATGCAGGAGCCGACTCAGAGAGTCGCGGAAATCTGTACCTAGCGGATCCGAGCCTTCTGGTCTCCTTAGTTCTTAAGTGAAGCTAAGCCCTTAGCAATATTTATACCAAGAGCAGCCACACGTGTCCTTTATTTAAGTCACAGGAACAGTACACACTGTCTGGCGAGCTGCTGTGCTGCCGGAATCCCACAGAACCAGAGAATCCATCAGGCAGGAAGGGATCCCAGCAGGTCCAACCTCCCTGCTCCATAGAATCATCCTAGAGCACAAGGCACAAGATTGCATCCACACGGCTCTTGAAGATCGCTGGTGATGGACACTCCATACCCTCTCTGGGCAACTGTTGCAGTGTTCAGTCACCTGCGCAGTAAATTAAGTTCTTCCTCATGTTCAGGTGGAACTTCCTGTGAATCAGTTTCTGCCCGTTGCCTCGTGTCCTAGTGGATGGCACCACCAAGAACAGCCTGACTGCATCCTCTTGGCACATTAATGAGGCCTCCTCTCAGTCATCTCTTCTGGAGGCTGAACAGGCCCAACCCCCTTCAGCNTGTATTCATACACATTGGCGAGGTTCCCTCTCAAACGGGACAGAGGTGTCATAGCAAACGCACAGCGGGACTGGAGGAACAGGGGAGAGCCGGGCAAGGCCAGGGTAAGGCACGGCCAAGCCACTCACCGGCGCTGGTAACCGGCCGCGTCCCCGGATACGGCGCCTGGAAACGGGCGGGGAAGGGAAGCCGAGGCCTCTGGGGTGAAGGACGGCGGCTCTGCGGCACATCCGCAGGGCAGGGGCCGGGCTGCCCTGCGCCGGGACCTGGGGCCGCCGGGTCGNCTCCCAGAGAAGCTGGACTAAAAATTATTCTAGTGTACAAAATATACAAAAAGATGTGCACCATAAACCTGAACATAGTATTAAAAAACTCCCGTGGATACCCATTGACAGCCAGAACCCCGTGTCTGCACTTGCAGTGTTTAGTCTGTAGCTGTGAGTGTGGCTTCCAGTTGAGAGACAGCGCTGAGCTCTGCGCTTTCCCTGTTTTGCTCTGGTTTACTATGCAATCACAGAGTAATAAAAGATCGGTCACTTTATAGGACCAACAGATCCGCCTTATCTACATACTGATGTTAGAATGGAACGACACACCCACAGGCCATCCTGCAGTCCACCAAAGCATTGGCTTCAGCTCTCTGGAATTGCTAAACAGTGATAGGCAAGAAAAATTCCTTATAAGGCATGCAGTCGGGTTGGAAACATCAGTTTCTGGAGCTCCAGCTTCTCATATGGTTGGAACCAAGGGTTTAAAGACTAGCCTAGGCATGGCAAGTCATTTGGGATTGCACAACTCTTTCCCTGAGGTATAGAAAAAGCATTTATTTCTCATGCATGAAACAGTTTCCCATCATATGATTTAAAATAGTTGGTACTGAATGTTCTCAGGGTCCTTTCAGATGCCATAACTTCCATAGCTCAAGCTTCTGTAGAGACCCATATTTTTTTTCAGAGAGGGCTTAAAAAATTTCTCTTGAAAGTGTAAGTGCAATGGATTTATAAGAAGGTGCCCAAAAATCAAACTACCTAGTTAATCTCTTGATTTGTTATGCTACTTTCAGACACAGAAATTTTTTTTTACCCAACACCCAAAATTCCTCACTCAAGTAATTTTTTCTGCACTATAGAGGAAAATCTTTAGTCCATCTATTGTCATGCCTAAATGTCTGTAAACACAGTAATTACAAGTTTTTTAAAAATGTCGTTACATGAGCTGAAACTTTCTAGGCATAGAGTGTGCCAGAAGCCTTCACTCGACACTAGACTTCACTAAATAAAATGTTTTTCAAGAAAACATTCCTTACAATGCTTTGACCTCTGGGGTTTATAGAACTGCCTGACAAGCCCAGGGGCAAAGGCTAAGTGCAAAGCTGCTTCTGGCTCCTACAGTCTTTATGATCAACTGGTTGTTGTCCCTTAGGTAAAGTTCTTAGGAAAATAAAATACTCTCTGGACAATATAAACATTGTTCCTCATTCACGCTGAAGCCCTGCCATGGCCATTGCCTGCTCTGCAACTCATGGGGAAAATGAGGAATGTATTCTCCAGATGCCGCTTGCTGAATGAGGCGAGGCTGAATAATGAAGGCGGGGATCCAAGTAACTTGGAAGTAGGAATTCACTCCTTGTACAGGGGTGATAAAATTAAATCTGAAGCCATTCTGTTATCTGAACTTTAGGCTGAAGGACAAAGTGATATTGATGGGTAGAAAGCGTGTTATTATATCATTCATTGGAGAATGCATTGTAACATGGGTCTGGGATTGCATTAGCAAGCATGACTTTGTCCTGACCCAAGTATGTATTTCACTTGTCAGTAAATACATATATTGGATCACTTTTTCTTATGGCTAAAAATCAGTATTGTCAGCATTTTCTCTGTATATTTCTCTATAGCAGTGCTTAGGACATGAAAGTGTTGGCTTGTGTTTTATGATTCCTTTTCGATCAAAATAAAAACACCATCCACTCCTTTTCTGTCTTCCATTTTAAAAAACAACACAAAAAAACCCCCAAAAACCTCTGTAGCATAATCTCTTTTTTCTTTTACATAACTAAAACTACATTTAACATAAATTTGCAAAATTTTTTTATCCATGCAAAGCATTGTACATGATGCATCTAACCTAACTGCTAATGTAAGAAAGAGACAGTGTCTCCCAGTGATACACAGGACCAAGAGGTAAGGATACTTATGGCACTGATGCTTATGGCTATGACAGTACAAAGAATGAAGCTTCACCAGGAAGTTTAATGCTGTCACACATCCTTCCCCTGAGTGTCATGCTTCCTGTTGACTCCCTTTCAAAGAGAGACAGGAATCAGTTGCAAGGGTTAAGGAAAAGACCAAAAGCAAGCTGGACTGAACCTGAGTTAGTTTGTCTTTAGATGCATCACTTAGAGTGGTTGTCTAAAATAATAAAAATACATACATCTAAAACCATTAAGTCAGCATAGAATATAGAAAGCATTAAAAAAAAAGTCAAGGAAATTAAATATTTAAAATACTCCTTTCAGGTGGATGTTATTCTCACCATTTTTTAGGATGTCCTAAAAAATTTCTAAGAAAACTTTTTCATAGTATGTCTGAAAAAAACAGAGGCAAATCAGTTAGCCATAGAAAAGATACCCCTGGTATCAGCAGTGGAGTAGTGGCATGAGTGTGGAATTTCACCTGTTCCTGCCTAGAAGTCAGGCAATCAATGAATTTAGAAGGAAGTAATGACACTTCTGAGTGAGGACATTGCAGGGAGGTGACATAAAGTGAAAAAACAGGCACTATGTAGTGGTGATGAAGGGAGGCATGGGAAAGGGCAAATGGGGATAAACTCAAATTTTAAGGGGGGAAAGCTAGAAGAATGTTACCAATTTGTGATGGCAGGGAGAAGCAAGAATTCAAGGTGTAGAAGTGGGATCCATATTAAAGATGTGGATACACTTAATGGGAAAATTGGGAAAGGCTGGATTGGCGTATTGGAAGTGATGTGTGTAGAAACTTTTTACCCCTTGCCGCACAATCTCCATAACAAATAGGATGCATTGGATAAACTGTGAGTCCCACACCCTAGAAGCACAGAACTGGAGGAGGAAGGCATGGCAGTAGGAGGCTAATGTCACTGCACATAGATCTAACCTAACTGCAATATCTGTAGGACGAAAATGCTAGCCAGAGAGTGATAATGAAAATGGGCATCTCTTGTGGATGTGTAGTGCCCATGTTTAAAAATCTAGTTTCAGGCCTTGAGAAAAGAGAGTTGTGTTTCAAACAGAAGCCAGCAAGTTATTGTTTTCAACAGCCCACCCGCGTGTTTGAGTTGTACGTCTTCTCTACTTATTCATTGCTGCTTCACAAATCTATCATGCACAGTCGTGTGAGAAGGGCAGTTGCTGAATATGCACATACCATTCTGCAGCTTTTATTTTTATTTCTTCTTTTTACTTTTCTTTAGATCTATACGTAACTAGAAGTGTTTCCAAACTGACAGAAGCAAACAGAATCTTCTTCATCCCTGCAAATTTCTGTCTTCCAGTCACCACATGTAGCATGATCAGATATTAATGGAGGTGAGTTTCTCACTGAAGAAGGAATGCTACTTAGAACAGTGCATAACACATCAATCAGAATTTAAAATAAAAAACAAGAAGAAAAAGAAAATACAGCAGGCCTCCATGATTTTGTTTTTAAGACAAGGTTTGCCACTCCCTGGTACCCACATGGTGTTTATTTCTTCTGGAATGGAGGATGAAAGATACAAACATTGCTGGTTCCTCACTGCCCTGGGGTAATATTGCCTTACCTAGATCACATGAATTTCTTTCCAGGTAGCCTGCTTGCACAAGCACAAAAGCATGCTAGTAGGCACCATGCCCATACTGGAGAGGCTGTACTGAAAGGAGTATGAGGCATAGGCTGCATGGAAGTGCTTCCTGTCATCCTCAGAAAATAAAGAAGATGTTCCCACAGCTCTGGTTCTTCCCCAAGTCCACCATCAGTGATGTGCTTCTTTCCCTTCCTGGAAGTCACTCTTGTTTACAGCTTTTTCTTTAACTGAGAGGTACTTTTCTGGACAGGTGGAAGGAAAAGAACTAGGTTTTTTTAATCCTGTAGGAATCATCTTGTTATTTGCCATGACATTTTCCTATCTCTGTCTTCCCATCACAGGATGATTTTAGTCATGTGTAGAAAGTCTCCCCTGCTTCCACTAACATCTGTCTGCTAATGTCATGATGTCTGTGAACCCCCAGGACAGGGCAGTCTAGTAGCTTATTGAGAAATAAGGAATGCCAGTACAGGTAAAGACATTGGGAAGCATAGGGAATCATAAAGAGCAGAAGTGAGAAAGTAAAGTGTTGGGTTTTTTTCCCAATGCCAGTACTAGGGACAAATGAAGGAGACGAAGATAGCCATTAATAATTCTGTTTCAGAAAAATGAAAAAAGTTCTCAAATACAATAACTGTGAGGACCTGGAACAGACTTAAAGCTGGAGTATTGGTGGGACACAAGCAGCTTAAAAGATAGAGGTTGATATAAAAGGCACCAAAGTGACCAAGAAGGTCCTGCCCATTCACCTATTCGTAGGAGTAGGGATGCTAAGTGCAAGATAGAGAACCGAAGAGGATAATGAGGAATAAATTGTAAGACGAGGAGTAGAAAAATAGAAGAACAAACAAGTAAATTAATGTGCACTGGAGACATTTTCAATGGAGTATTTGAAATAAGAGCATGTAAAATTCTTACTAAAATTTCCTTTGGGTTCAGACACTCATTTTGCACCATCCTAAAAACACTGAATGTGGAGAGATGTTTGGGGCACAGCTGATATACACATAGTGACAGAAGTTTATGCTAAAGCTGTTTCAATTGTTTGGGTACCAGAAGAGTTCAAAAATCTAAGAAATATTTTGCCAGCACAATTAAAAGCCAGTAAACATCTTAGCAAGCTGAGTGCCCTAGGATAAGTCAAAGATAAAAGTTCATACTTTCAAGGCAAGACAGAGAATGAACAACTTCCTCCAGTAAGGAAAGGTTTGGCTTATCACAAGGAGTAGGGAGCAACAGTGATAAAATCATGCAGTGGTTTGTACAAACCAACAGATTTAAGTTCAGTAATGAATGACAATTGTGCACATGAAGTGCCTGTCTTCAAAACCACTGAAATCTTTCTGGCAGCATGAGGTGTGAAAGGGCAGAGAGAGGTCATGTGTGACAAAATTGCCAGGACACCTCAGAGTCCCTGGCATTCCAGCCAGTTTGGAGGCATTTTTTTTATAGTATCTAAAGGCTGAATCCAACTCTAAGGACATTGATTTATAATGATACAACCTTTATGAAAATCAGGTTGTTTTATTTATAAATATCTAGCATCCACAGTACTCTAGTTGTGCTGTGACCCTACCATTCACACTTAAATCAAATCATGATTGCATGCACAAAGAATTCTACCATTCTGTTTTATTTTTCTTAAATATGTGCCAAGCTGTTATGAACATTTCTGTCATGTTGTCTGCCTTCTATAGAAAAATATGCATTCACTAGAAGTCCTTGTTACAGTGACTAAGCCTATAAGACCAGAGAATGTTGGGAATATGTACCATTAAAAAAGACCAGTAACTGTTAAAACCAAATGTTTTTGTGAGAAGTTGACCATCTTGTATAGCAGATGACAGGATCTTCACTGCAACAGCAAATCAAAGTGGGTATGTTAAGATTCCTAATCAAGTCTAGACAAGAAATACTGTAATATTGTTGTATTACTGCCAAAACTATAGATAGCGAGGGTGGGGTAAGAGAGGCACTGACTAAGGAAAAAATAATTACAAGTCCCAAAGTAATGGCTGATGCAGGTGGAGGCAGTGTGAGGGTGAGCAGCAGGCAGCTGCAGATGAAAGCAAGAACAGCAGGAGACGGGAGAGGAATCCAAAGGAACAGGAGTTTCCTCAAAATATCCCACTGCCATTCTACAAGGTTGCATTATGTAACAATAAATTCAACATTTTAATGTATAAATGAAAAGCCAACATCAGTAGGCTGCTCCTGGATAGACCTGGTTGGATATTTTGCTGTGGACAACTGTGAAAGTAGCTTTTTCCATTTTAAGAAGAGATGATCTGGACTCATTTGTTCTTCAACCATTAGATATAAAGCAAAGGACAGTGCATCAGCTTGAAAAATCATTTAAGCTAGTATTACTTTCTTTCATGCAGTGGATAGTATTGTGGAATAACTGGAGGTAGGAATTGCAGGTGGCATGTTGCCAGTCACTTAAACCCACAAAAAAGGATTTGCCTCATATGACTTCAGTCATCTATGAAACGGGTAATTAAGCAGAGCTAGTCACTGGCCCTCCTTGGCAAGTCAGTGGAGAGTAGCCATCTCCCCATATCCATGTATGCCCTGGCTGCCCAAGTTGAGCATGCCATCTCTGTGAAGCAGGAAAAGTTTGCAGTCTCTCCAGTGTTAGAAATGATGTGAATGATGGCAGGTATGGTCCTGCCAGTGCGCTCTGACCTGTGCAGCAGCCAAGACAGACGTGCTTTCATGTCTCAGTGAGAGAGGAGCCTGCTTTCAGATGCAGCGATCTGTGCCCCAGCAGCAGAGCTCACTGTTCACTGTGCTTCCACCATCTATGTCTTCACCAAACTTCCATAACTTTCCATAAAGCAGCAGGGAAAATGGGACTGAAAGTGTGGGTGCAGGTCTTGCAACTCTGCTGAGCCCAAGCTGCTAGGGGTTATGTGCCAAAAGGAAAGGTTTCAAAGCTGCTTCCTAAATCTTAAATTGAGATTGCAAGACTTGCTGTTAAAAGGGATGAAAAAATAATTACTTCTATTTTGTAAATGCAGCATCAGCCCAAAAACAATCACTGAGAGATTTATAAATATTGAACCTGAAAATAATGTGTTTTGAACAATAAATTACATAATTACCTCCATTCACATTAAGGCTTGTTTGGCCAAAAGAAATACGTATATCACAGATGTCAGTTCTTTACCCAGTAAGATGTACACTGGACAGTTATTTTATTTAGAAAAAATACCAACTGTATTATTTTCAAAATATATACTTAAAGATTGGGTGTCTCTTGATTGGCAGATAAACAGTCTTTTTACATTGTAGGAGTTACATTAGATTCAACAGGAGATATTAAACATATTAATGCTATACTTTAAAACATTTTATTCTCTTTCAAAAATATAAAATGGATTTGGTGTTGATAAAGTCCTGCACAACATTCTGATAATGCAGGGAAAGAAATACATTAAACAATTAAGACCTGTTTTTCACTTTTTAGTTGTCTTGTATTTCCTCACTACATTTGTGATGGACATGTTGCTTAGAGGACTTTTAGGCAGGACTTTTTGTTTAAATAACTGCATCTCTCTCCTCGCTTTAAAGGATTTTAAAATATTTTACTACCACTGAGCTCATTCAAAAGAGATCAGTACATAACCCCAGAGCATTGTAATTCCAGTCTAAGGACAATTAAGATAATAATTCTAAAGTGTGAATAACTCTTTACAGCCTAGTCACATTAATACTCTACAGAGTTACGAAATAATTAATAGATGACAACTTTCATGAAGTACTTGCTGACATTTTAATGCCAAGCTGTCACTATGGGCAGGACATGCCTCACAGAGATAGCACAACTGAGACACTGCCCAGGTGATTTATAACTTGGCCCTAGTTCCTCCTGCTGGATTGTCACAGGATGTCCATGAAAAGGACAGTAACATGCATCATTCTGTAGTAACTATCAAAGAAGCTGTATTTAGTGACAATCTGCACCTTTAGTCCTTCAGGTTAGGATTTTGAGTGTACATGGGTTTAGAATGAGGAAAAAGCCAGAGAACTGATTCTAGAGGGAATGTTTTATTACCATCAGGGAAGTGCAAGGGCTTTGAAAGGCGATTAATAGCATTAAGACAGAAGGGGAAAAAACCCACCACTTTTTATGTCATGATTGAGGAACCTGCCGACTAGGCTTTTTGTTTTAATCAGTGCCTTTTGTTTCTTTCCACCCTGGCTGCCAGCTTCATCCCATGGAGCAGGAGCCAGGATGTCTGTTCACAGCTGTGTTGCTGCTTGGCTGGCAAGAGGTGCTGATACTGAGCTGAAACCAATTCACAACCTGCTTTGGGGAAGCAGATGCATGGATGTAATTATACTAATCAGTGGACTTTTTCCCCTCCCACTTTTCTCATTGCTTCCAGATGCGGTACTTTTATTGTAATTGAAATAGTATTATGTCACATTAATTTTAATTTTCCGTGATACCCCCCACAGTTAGTATGTGTCTTTGTAACTCAGTGCCCATTTTACAGATGACTGATGCGATAGTAAAGGTTATTAATCTGTTATAAGACTGCCTGCAACCCCAATTTTTCCAGTGCTCCTACACTGCTCACAGACTTAAAATCTGGAGCCACTCATATTGCTTGAGCAATAGTCGAGCAAATCGATCAGAATCGTTAGTGTAACTATTGTTTTATAGGGCCCTGGGCCATGGCATTGCATGCTGGAGATTCAGTGGAGCCTCTTGTCCTGTCTGTGTGGCTCAGAGCTTCCAAGCCAGCCTTCCTCTGGGCCAGGAAGTACCTTTCCTCATGAGTAGTCGCACAGGCCGCAAAGGAGCGACTCAGAGGTGCGCTTCCATGCCACATGAGTCAGAACACCAGAACGTGCCCCTTAGGTGCTAATTAAAGTCCACTTCACACACAGGAATATACTTCCAATTAACGCAGTAGCCCTGGAATGCATTATGGGATGTCGAGAAGAGCAGAAGATATTGCAGAAAAAAGTAATTGGAGAGTTTAAATGACAAGGCCCTCATGATTAGTCTGTATGGTTGTATGAAATATCCCACAATAACTCAGCTCCAGGTTCCAAAACAGATGCTCACGTGAAGGTTTTTCTAGGACTTCCAAGAGATGAGCTTCTCAACAGTCCAAAAATGTGAGGAAATCAGGCTTTTTCAGTTTCTTTCTCTTGAGCTTCCCACATCACTGCATGGTAAGGAGTCAAAACTATTGTTTTCACAGAATCACAGAATCACAGAAAATTATGAGTTGGAAGGGACCCACAAGGATCATCTAGTCCAACTCACCGTCTAATACCCGTACAGCGACCAAGAGCACATCCCAGAGTATAATAACAACCTAGATGCCTCACAGTCTAGCAGGCCACTCTGAGCCGGAGGGGGCCCAGGGTCATCCAGCCCTCACCCCCCAGCTAGACCAGCTAGACCATGTCACTAAGCTCCTCGTCCAGTCTTCTCTTAAACACTTCCAGGGATGGCGACTCCACCACCTCCCTGGGCAGCCCATTCCAATATGCAATTACTCTCTCCGTGAAAAACCGCTTCCTAACATTGAGATTAAACCTCCCCTGGCGTAGCTTGAGGCTGTGCCCTCTCGTTCTGGTGTCGTCAGCCTGGAAGAAGAGGTCTACACCCATCTGGCTGCAACCTCCCCGCAGGTAGTTGTAAACAGCAATGAGGTCCCCTCTGAGCCTCCTCTTCTCCAGACTGAACAGTCCCAGTTCCTGTAGTCGCTCCTCATAGGGCCTGCCCTCCAGTCCCTTCACCATCCTCGTTGCCCTTCTCTGCACCCTCTCAAGCAGCTCAACATCCCTTTTAAACTGGGGAGCCCAGAACTGCACGCAGTATTCAAGATGGGGTCTGTTTTGTCAAAGAATTTGAGTAAAAGTTTGTAAAGGACGAAGAAGTATGTCATTCAGAATGTCATCCTGAGGGAAAAAAAATCAAAAAATCTCATTCTATGGGTAACCTCAAAGTTTGGGGTTTTTTTGTTTTGCAATGACTTCTTATTTTGGAATTTCACTTGGAATAGAGATTCAAAGAGTCTGCCAATTCAAGTCGCAGTTGTGATTCAGCTGTTACTCATCCATAAATGAATAACTTTATGTCCTGTTTCTTAATTCTTAGAAGTTTATCATCAATTTATCATTATCCTTCTTCAACCTTTCTCAAATACTACACAAATGACTATGCAGGAGGCAAATAAGGAGACAGTCTATCCAAAAGACTCTGCTGAACTCCAGGATGTTTATTTTTCTAGAGAGCTACAGTATTTTGCTTTTTATTCTACTTTGCTTAAGAAAATACTGTAGCAAGCCTTTCTACTATTTTGCACCTAAGAGCTGTGGATCTGGTACCAAAGATCCACTTCAAAAAGAAAACCTTTACCATCGAGTGATCTCCAATATACCTCAAACATTTGCAAGCAATAATCACATCGGACTCCATTCCCTCATTGCCTTCATATGCACTTAAATTCTGTCTGTCTTGAAGTGGTCTTGCAATGACTATTTATATAAAGCTGTGATTGCACACTGTGTCCACACTTTGTGATCTGTGTGAGAAAAATAAAGGGTCTCAACACCAAAGAAAATTTTTACTTTAGCCATAAAAGAGAGCACAAATACACCCAAAGATGTAGGTAACTCGCAAAAGGGTGTTGGCCCTTACAGTTCATAGTCTCTTGGTGAAATCATTTACTTTAACGAGTATTTAAACAAGCACATGGTGACATGTACACAACAACTATTGAGTATCTTTGTGTTTCTAGTACTGTCATCTTGTCACAATGGTGAGGACAGAAAAAGTTGTTGCCTCCAACAGCAAATAAGGAGCAGTTTTGTAAGCTGCTACAAAAAGTCCTGCTCTCCCTCTTTTGCATTCTCAGTAAAGAGTCATCTCAGACACTCCATTAGTCTTCCTCTTTCAGGTCTTCCCAGAACAGACTCAAAGATACAGAAAAAATGTCCCTGTTGTTAAATCTTTGGACACAAATTATAAACAAGCAACACCACAATCTTACCAAAAATTATCTAATTTTGAAAAATATTATCAGCATCCTGGAAACCAGAAGCCAGGATGAGCCAGTCTTTAACCTTGGTTAAACACATTGAACTGAGGGAACTGATGGGCTGAATGAGAACAGTCTGTGAGCAAGACAGCAAGACAGAAACATGTTTCACCTCTTCTGCAGCCCTCATACTTGGATGGATCTGGACATGTAGCAAGAAAAATAGAATTATTTTGCAATGCTTCAACAGAGTCTTCTCATTCAATTATTTGTTTTACCTCATCCTGTGATTTCTGTCACTCAAGAAATTCATACTTGGAACACAAAATTATATTGTCAGAATTTGGGGAGAAAAGAAGAGATTGATAATAAGAGATAAAAAAAAAGCTTTAGAAGATGTTCACATCTGAGAATGAAGAACATGACTATTACAAAAACACAATTTATATCATCTATTTCTGAAAACCCACTCTGCTGAAAAATGTGAAGATGTAAGCGGGAGTGACCATCAGCATCTCTGTGACACAAAATGCTTTGATAAGATATGTAAGAGTCTGCTTTGAGGTAAGGCATTGTGTTGGTTTAATTTTGAGAGGGGAAGAGAGGCCTACAGCCCATTTCATTATATTGTACTGAGCAGTTTTGATTCTTTACAGTGTCCTCTACCACATCAGTTTCATGAACGGAAGGCTGTAGGAACTGCATCCATTTTTGAGACTGAGGGACAACAATAATGAGGGCTGATAGGAACAAGTGGAGAAAATGGCCGGTATGTAGCAATTTAATAGATTTTATATAAAAATATACCATGGCACTCAAGAGCTCCAGCTCTTGGCAGTTAGTGAAAGTGCAAGGGGATTATAGCTCCATTATGGCAGCGGTCTGCCTCTCTCTGACTACTGTCCCAGGTTAGCATTCAGCACCTTCACATATCTGCAGTACTCTGCAAATTACCATCCTTTGCTAGGAAATCCTTTTCATTTGCATTGAATTAGATCATTGTCTAGTTGCTTTTCCCACAAGCACAGGAAAATGAGTAAATGTTCAGAAAAAGAAAGGAAGAACACGTTTCATTTCCCAAAGAAGCAGATGTAGGCAAGTAAAACATCTAATAAATGACACTAAGTGTAAAAGAATCCTGCCCCTTAACCATTTTGGAGAGAGTGAGACTGACAACCGTAAAAAAACGCTGTAGCACAGTTTCTTATACTTTTATTGGAGCTCTTGTTTTATGAGTGCCTCCCTCTAACTGTTAAGCAGCAGCTGTTTTCTTACAGGCACCACAGCACAAAAGAAACTTGAAAACACATTACAAGTAGATGAGACGACCTCAGGGGGATTCTTCCATGCAGAAGAGGATGCCACAGAGGAAGGTGTTATGAAGGGAAAGTAGATAATAAACTATCATCACAGATATCACTTTTAAAATGGCTGTGAGAAATGTAACCGACTGACATCGAATCTTAATATTTCTGACAGGTGTTTGCCCAGTAAGACACAAGGAACTTTTGGGTTTCAGTCCAGTTTAGAGTGGAGGTGGTCTTCACCAAGTTTGTGGGTTTGATCCCTATATGGGCTATTTACTTAAGAGTTGGACTCGATGATCCTTGTGATTCCCTTCCAACTCAGAATATATCAGTGATTCTTAGCATAAGCTTTAGCACTTGCTTGAATTAATGCATTTCCCAGCCCAGTAACAGTAGCTGAAGCAGAAAATATCTCTTGGAAAAGTCTTTCATTTGGATTGTGAAGTTACTTGTGAAGAAGAAGAAATCTCTGGCAGCTTGTCCAGGTCATATTTTCCATGCAGCTTGAAAGATTTATAAGAGCAACAGTGGGAAGCTTATGTTGTCCTTTAAGCTTGTGCTTCGCACTGCATTCTCCTTCTTGCTCATTACTCTAATGCCATATTCATAAACATTCCCTTTCTCTCTGCATATTCTCAGTCTGTAAGACCTGTGTAAACTACACAACTGTCATAAATGACAGAAGTGCAGCGGAAGACAGCAGTGATAACACCAGGCTCTACATACAAAGTCCTATTTTTAAACTTTTGTTTTGTTGAAAGGGGAGAGGGTTTCCTGTGAGTACAATGAAGTGGTGGTTGGCGGCATGCTACAAATAATTTCTCATGCTAATTTTACCCAGGGCTGTGGTTATGGTTCTCTTATAGCCTTGAACAG
This sequence comes from Pitta sordida, assembly GCA_013390025.1. NCBI lineage: Eukaryota > Metazoa > Chordata > Aves > Passeriformes > Pittidae > Pitta > Pitta sordida. Next base: position 229,845 of record WEKX01010310.1, read on the forward strand.
AGAAAATAGTCAGCCGTATGGGAGGAAAAAAAAATATATATACAGTGAATCCCCACTGCATCGCGACCTCTCCATTACGACTCCGCCCATTTGCGAAGCAAATTTGTCACAATTATGATTCAGCCGTTTGCGATTCGAGCCGCCCCAGACATGCGCAGTCAATCTGCTCTGCCGAGGGGCGGTGCCACGGTGCCTGTGGGGCGGGACTCACCCCGCCTTGCGGGGAGGGGGCTTGCAATGGCGGCACTGTGTGCCCATCCCTGAACGGGGAAACTGCCTCACGAAAGTGAGGCAAACTGTGTGCTGGGAGGGGGCTTCTGTTCCCCCGCCCTCTGGGGCTGTACGGGCAGCGCTGCCCCTCTCTCACAGGACTGGTGGATGTTAAAGGGAAAGAAACTCCCATACCAACCTGACCCCTGCACCCCCCCACCTTGTGGGCTTCTCCGGCCTGCTGCGGTCGCTCCCACAGACCAAATTGTAATTGTGCCTGCGCTGGCAGTCCCGCGCATGGCGGCTTGGGCATGCGGCGGTGGTGAGTGCACGGCGCAGCGGCGGCCCAGGCGCATGGTTTACTGCAGCTCACCGTGGCATTTAGAGACCTGCGACACCCTGACCCGCTCCTGTGTGCTCCACTGAGATCCAGCGCAGCACCACCACAAGACATGCCATTCCTTGTTACTCAAAGCCTGGGCAGCGCTGCCTCTGCTGGGACTGGTGGATGTAAAAGGGAAAGAAACTTCAATACCGAAGCCCCCGCCCTGCCATAAGCGCATGGGGTGTCGCAATGTTGCAAAGTTAAGGTTTTTCCAGGCTCCAAGAATGCTGACCAGAGCTCAGGGACACCCCTTCCCTGCCGCGGAGGCAGGGTGAGCACACGCGGGGCAACGCGGGGCCCCTGGGGCCGGCACCAGCACCGGGGCCGGGCCAGGGGGCTGGGGAGGGGAAACAGTGGCGTGAGGTTTGGGCTGTGAGCACACACGGTCACAGCAGCCACTCAGAAACGGTTCCCTTTGCTCCCCCCCTGCTCAGAGAGCCCGAGGGGAGAAGCAGAAAATTGTCTGCACTGCTCCAGAGTTCTGGGGGGTGGAGCAATGGGCATGGCCTGCATGCATATTAACAACCTGCACTTCTTTGCGAGTTTAGTGTTTCGCGAGGCCTTTGGCATGTCCCGTTCCTCGCGATGGACGGGATATAACTGTATATGTGATATGTCATCTTCATAACAAAAAGCATTAAATAATTTTCTCCAGAGAAACAGACATGAAAATAATGTACCAGCTACAACACAACACTCACGCATCTAAGTCAGAATCTATAGGAATCTGAAGGAACCTCCCTTTAGCCATTGTTGTGCATTGGGCCAGGCTCAGGAGTTTCTGAGCAACAGCTGCCAAGAACCTCAAATCTAATTCTGCTTCCCAACCATAGGAGAGCAAAGTTCTTGTAGCTAACTACAGTAAATCAATGAAATGTTTGTCCCAAGACCTTATTATGCGACTCAAGAAACAGTGGGAAACAATACTCTAAAATAATGTTCAATTTCATCATTGAACCTTTCTGATAAATGCAATGATGATTCAGTCATTTATTATTTACCCCCAAAGTGGATTGAAATGTCCCCACCACTGAAATGAAACCAAAGCTTTTAAACTAATCTCAGATATAAGCAGTCCAGTAATTTCTTTCAGGTCTGAAAATATATGAGCTGCAGTAAAAAAAAAAAAATAATTGTTATTTAGCTCAGCATAGTTAATTGATGTGTTCTGCAGCATCCTTAGAATTTAAATTCTGTAGTTGAAAGTCATAAATTAAATAAAATTAAGAAACATATTTTAATTCTTAATCCCATTATACATGCACTGTATCTTAAGCAGTAGGGAGCCTGAAATTCACAGTAGACATTTAATGAATAATCAGATCTAGAGATATAATTTGTCATAGCCACAGGAAAACTTGGTAAAAACCAAGCCTGACAAGTTAATTAAATAGGCCTGAATACAATCAGATAGTCCAGATATTGGCCAGCATTTATGTATTGTTTTTTGCTTTAAAATTTATTTTGGCACATAGAAAAAAATTCAAAACAACTAAGAAAGTTCACAGGATATAGAACTACAAATCTTGACAAAAATATTTAAATATTAAATACCTACTGAATGCAATTTTCATGCTTTTTGTACAAAATTTCCTTCTCAGAAAACTCAGACAATATTTAAAAGAATATTTGCATAAATGACTTGACCTTGTAACTCTTTAACTTGATGAGTCATTCCAGAACATGCTAATGCTTACTCATGAAGAAGAATGTAATTTTGGGATCCTTAGCATCTGACCTCACAAAGTATGATGCAAACTTTACCACCACGAGTGAGAAAACTACGTGCAGTAGCAGGGTGCTGAAATCTCTTGCTGGAAGAGATGGAGCTTTTGCACTCCTTCATGGGAAGCTCCTGCTCTCTTCTGACAACCACCTCCACCCATGGGAAAAGGTCCTTGAGTGGTTCAAATGCTTGCAAGATGCAGCTGTAAGTGTTCTCGCTCCTGAAGGACCTAGACTGGCAACACAAGACTGCTCCAAACTGGCTATGCACCTCCAAACTTTTATTAATGTTTTCTTTAGAGTGTCGGCATTGCCAGGAAGTGCCTCACAAAACCTGAAGCCCTTGCCTCCACAAAGATCATGAAACATTTATGCCTCTCTTCCCCGCCCTCCCTCCACACAGATAGACAGATATACAAGGACACACCCATACACACCATCTATATGGGCGTATGCCTGTGTATGCATATACACATTAAAGGTGGATTTGTTTGCTTTCTCTTTTTTTTTAGGCTTCACGAAGCCTACGGTTTCAAATTCTTCTGTGATGGCTGCCAACATTATCCTTTGACAGGACGGGAAGGACAAGAGGGAAGAATGTCATAAAATTCTATGACTCAGCTGCGATTCAAGATACAACCTTGCCACTCATAAAGAACATGTGAACATTGACAGCGACTGAACCACAAGTTAGCACAAGTTAGCAATGCTTACATGGTTCCCATTTTGAACTTTTTTATTTTGAGGTATGTTTTTGCTTCTACAAAAGACCAGGTACTAAGAAACTTGGTATTTTTATGGCATTAAGAAACTGTTATCCTTTAAGTATTATTGATGTCTCCAAGCAGTTAAAGGTTTTACCCTTGGCTGGTAATTTGTTGAAATGCAGCAAAAGATATAGTATTTTATAGGCGTTATCCTAACTCAGTCTCCTGACACAAAAAAGTCACGTCTATCAGAACCATGTGGTTGTAAAACATCCCTGCAGCTGTTGCCTTTGCAGTGGACTCTGTCCAGGTCCTCCCTCCCAGCATGGAGAATGTAACAGAAGATATATTACAGCCTGGGATTCTCTATTCTATGGGTAATTTTTCTTCTGGGATCAAAGCTGAGAGAGAGCTCCAGTTCCTTTTTAGGCTCTCTCCTTGTAATTGCTCACTGAAGGTAGATGAGCAATCTCTCTACTGTTTTGGAGGAGAGACTACTGTGACAGCCCAAACCACAATCCACCCTGTGACTAAAGTCAGGTTCTTTAGGCCTCGGCAACTACAATGCTGGGTAGATAAGTGGTACTTTCTCCACTCACACATATGCTCCCAAGGCACAATGTTTATCCCCATTCTTCCACCACGTAACAGCCACAGGCTGGATTAGTAAATAAAGCAAGCATGGAGCCTGGACTGGAAGGTTAAATATCATGCTGGAAAGTCAGCAGTTTTAGTCATCGGGTAAAATCTCCTGTAACAGCATTCCTTTCTGAAACCGGATCCCACAGAGAACAGCTTACAGAGCTGAAGGGATGCCAGGGAATGATCTACAGCCCTGGCCTTCCTGAAATGTATTCTTCCCCAGCATCTGTAAGCTGTCAAGTCATCCGTGTAGTCTTCACACATGTGTAATACATCCTTGAGCCATGACTTTTCTCCTGTGTTTTCATGTGGCTATGTGTGCTTAAACTGTGTGCAATGTTGGGACTTAGGTCCAAACAAAATCATTTTATACTGGGTTCCCTACTTTTAGAGGACAGCTCATGTTTTGCTCGGCTGAGTGAACAGAAAAGTTTGGGAATAGCCTACAACAAACTTCTGGTAAGGTGAAAATTTGAAAGCTACAGCTAAATCCAGGCAATCACATGATTATGAATGTAATCAGGACCATACATCTGAAGGATGTCTTCAGACTTTTCGGAGAAGTTACAATCTGTCACAACTGCAAAATTTTTAAAAACTGAGTAGTCTTTCTGTTCAGACTTGTTATCACATGCAGTAATACTGTTGATGGCTAAATATGATTGGACTCAATGATCTTAGACATCTTTCCAACCTTAATGATTCTAAGATTGTATGATTCTACAACCCTTTGATGATTTGGGAACTTTTTTTCCAGATTTTGGAACCAGGAATGGGAGAAAGAGGGAGAGAGAAAACTTCTCCTTGGAAACTTAGACATGGGACTTCTATCATAATTAAGCTGACTCCCAAAGAAAATGTACCCTAAATCATGAATCAACTAAATTAAATGAAGTGATTTTCCCAACAGATTCCAGTGCTGAAATATTCAGTCTGTGTAGAGTTTGGGATGAATGTACTATATTTAGGACTTTTAGCCAGCCTCTGGAATTCATGTGCACTTTTTCCACTTGAGCTGTTATGCCACAAATTCAATCTTATTGTTGCAATCACAAGTTGCCCAGAGACAAAGCAATGCTCACAAATAGAGGTCAGCTCCTCTGCATGGGATCTAGCTGGCTGCACATAGAAAAGTCATGACTGTATCCAGGTGCTTATTTCCTGAATAAGGTTGGACAAAAGTGTAATTATATTTGTGACTTTATAAAAAGGATCTCTAAGGGTAGTACTGCTTATAACAGCATCCTGAAATGCCAGCTGAAGGCCCTGCTGCTAACAAGGGGTATCTGCAGCTCATGGTTCCTTCTTTCACAATCTGGTTACCAAACCAAATACTGAACCTGCTGTGGTTTCCCACAGTTGTTGACCCTACGATCTATATGTAAGATATACCTTTAATTACTAATATAATTATTTCCTCCAACATATGGGTTATGTGGTAGAGACCTATAAACTACATTATTGCCTACAGGTAGCATTAATGTCATTATCCATGAATCATTGGCACGAAACCACATGCTCTTTACTGAAGGAGTCTTTACTGTCATTCTTTACACTTCTCTCCTAAAATTCTCCTGTAAATACCCTTCAAGATTTAAAGAGGTACAACATTTATTTGCTGGCTTTTTCTTAACTTCACATGGAACCACCGACGGTCTTGTCTGAGAACAAGCCAAACACTTACAACAAGCATGCTCCACATTAATTCTCCCATCTCTATCAGGAGTTAAGGATGGCTTGTCAGAAGTTTGTTATGTGTTGCAATGATAATTACGGGAATTTTCAGCACATGATATTTGATTTTTTTCCCTGCTGAAACAGACAGTGAGAGGTCACCTTATGCTCAAGGTTGCCCTGCACCTTGGTAGATTTGGTACTATGAAAAAAAATCAGCCTATGCCAATTAAAGCTGCAGGCAGTTCTGATGAAGGGCATCTTTTCAGTTAGTGTGGCACACTGGGCTCCCATGACAGTCAACATATACTACTTGATACTTACTTTAGAATATTCCCTCTCTCCTTCTGAAATTACTGGAAACTTGACTTGTCTACAACATTCTCTGTAGCCTTTGAAAATTACTTACAGATGACAGGAAGGCATCTGGTGGCCTCTCATATTTGTCTTGAGTCTTTTCCAATTAAAGAATTCAGGCAGCGTGAAAACTTCAGCTGTATCTGTTTAGTCAAAAGAAGCCCATGACCAAAAGCTGTTCAGCAGTCAAGCACAAAAAGTAGCGGGACCATGGAGATAAAGAAAATCAACAAAGTAAAACAAGCAGAAAACACAACTTTGTGAATACCCAGAAAAGTCGATTTCCCTATTGTAGCTGGTATCCCTTGCTCCACTTGTTAAATACAGTTGAATTTAAGTCATTTCTTTTAGTATTTTTTAAATATGATGGTTTTTGCTCTTCATGCCTGGATTCATAGGAATGGAACATATTGGAGAACTGAAACATGCATATCACAGAATCACAGATTATTTGGAGTTGGAAGTGACCCACAAGGATCATTGAGCCCAACTCTTAAACGGCACCACTGCCTCTCTGGCGGGAATCGAACCCCTGGTGTCCCACATGAATGGTAAGGACACTCACCAATACATCATGAATATATCAATTCTTCAGCAACATAAAGCATTTGGCTGCTTATTGGTTTTATATAGTATTTGCAGAAGTGTCTCATAGCTGGAAGAAAGAGTTAAGAGGAACAGTCTATGACTGATCTCTCAATCACTTTAGAAAATAAGTGCTTTTATAGTTGAGCAATTTTTGATTCTTATACTCTCCTGGTTCCTCTTTCTTCAGAGCTTTACTGATTATAAAAAGTTTACAGTATACTAGGTAAGTGGAAGACAGATGGATTACCAGGTGTGATGGGAATAGAAGTTGCCAAAGGCCCATCTCCTTCCTCTGCAAAAGGAAAACACCTGTGCCATGCCACAGGGAGGTAGCACATCACAGTCTCAGAGGTAAAGCAGATGGCTGGACAGATCTCAGATATCTTTGGCAACACAGGACCAATAATTCTCACACTCAGAAAAATGGAAAAAAATAAGAAAACTAGCCTTCCCTCAGCAAGAAGGAGACAGGCACGAATACAGGAGTCTTGGACATACATCCAGTATTTATACTCATGAGCCCAGAAGTCTCTGCTTACTAAGCAATTTCCCTGTCAAGAAAAGAAAAGAAGCAGAGCCTTCTGCATAAGGTCTATTGGACCACATGGACTGTTTAGAGTCATCTGATACATGGGGAGAAGGAGAAAATTTTCAAACATCTGAAACCACCAGAGCAAGGACTGTATCTAAGTTATCAGGCGAGGGCATCTGAATAATTGCTAGATCATATAGAAATAAAATTCATCAGCTTTTATTTTACCAGCATTACTAACTCTAGTTCTCTCATAGACATAAAGGAATAAAAAAGCTGCCTGCTGCATACAAATCTGAGATCACAAGCCAGGGACCTTAGACAAGACTTTTGTCCCAAATATCTACATTTTATTATAAAGGTAGATATACACCATAAATTAAATTAACGAAATTTTTCATTTGTTTTGTAACTAAAATAAATTTTCTACCCATCATTATGCTCCACAAAGTATGAATAAATGTGAACTGATGTCAAGTGAGTCACAAAAAGAATAAAATAATGCTGTTTATCGTTACACGTCAGCTTTTGTGTTCTATGAAAGTCATTCCACATTAAAGAGCTTATAAAGTTAAGTAGGATTTTACTGCCACTGTAAGAAATTATTCCAAGTTTTTCTTTTCTGTGAAGAAGTAAAAGAGAATAAAGAACCCCTTTAAGTACAATTCTAATGTTAATCTTCATAAGAACACCTATTTTACTTGAAACAAAGACGTAAACAAATATTTTATTGCAAAAGTAATGGAAACTCACCTGGATCAGTGCCTTAACTCACCCTATGAATCTTTGACCACACATCAAACAAATTGGCAGAAGTGATTCTTTCACTCTAATAAAGAGGATAAGATGGTTTGGCAAACTGCCTTGGTTGCCATTTGTCTACTGAGAAAAGTATGTTAGCAGCAAATCTGGTCACTTAAAAGTAGAACTCTGCAGGTATAGCTCCCAGTTGAAGGGCCAGATTCAGATTCAGAAGAGTCTTTTTGAGTGTCCCATCATTACCTTGACTTGATTTAAGCCTTCCTCTGCAAAACCTGAGCAGGTCTTTAACTCGATCATTATCTTTCCAGCAACTCAGTTGCCTCCAGGTTGCAACACACAGTGCTTGCTCTCTCCTAGGCAAGTGAGGGAATAAGCAGTTTAAAATTATTAGGCCAGACAGCACTTCCTCCAAAAGATGGTGCTAGATTTTATTAATAACATGCTGTGCAACTTTAGACTGTTATTGCTGCCTCTGAGCCAGAGGCAGTAAAGAAGGGCAATGCTGTTCTCTATGCTGGGCCTTTCTCTGGTGTAGCCACTGTGTATTTTGCAATTCAGGCAGTGGGTTTCAAACAGAAAAAGTACTTCTTTTAAAAAGAAATTTGTTCGTCTTGAGTAGGAAGGCTTTCCAGTCACAGAGCTAATACTCTCTGAATACTCTCTGAATGAGACGGTAAAGCAGGACAGCATCTTGACAGTGCTTCTGGATGTCAAGGCCAAAATCTTCTGTCACGATTTTTTATATGTGGGCCATGCATCTTGCAAAGCAGTCTTATAAACCTTTTCTTGATGTTTAGGAAGGAAAAAAAGCAGAAATGTGGCTCCTTGGAAATGCCAACTAAACAGCTAAAGGGCAACCTCCATAGAGGTGGTTATTTGCATTGGGGAAGCTTTTGCTGGGGATTTCCCTCTACCTCTGGTCAGAACATAGTTTTAATGAAGCAGGCCTCTATGTATTGAATTTGAAATGAGTAATACAGGCAAATTGTGTGCCCAGCAGGAGACTATTAGAAACTTTTGTATTAACATTTACTCATAGTAACTCATAGTTTGTCAGCTGTGGAGGATAACGTCACTGATAATGCCATGGACAGGCTACTGATGGAGCTATAAACACTGAGACAGAAATTTAGGGTGTTTTTTAAAGGCATCAGCTGTGAATTCCTAGCCTCAGGGTGAGTCATTTAGAACAGATGCAGCATTTCAAGGGAACATTTCTAGTGAAGTGACTAAAGAGTTGGAGGAGGCCCAACTGCATAGGCATCCCATGGGTCAGGTGAAATACGCAGTTTCTTAGGGACTCGCAGGCCAGATGGTATTTGCAGATGATGTAGTAAAAAAGGCCAAAGGAGATGGAGTTGCTCAAACAGAGGGAAGCTTCATCCAGGAAAGCAGGATCTGGAGACATGTAGGCACACAACAATCGGAGCAACACATGGGAAGAGCTGTCCGGGCACTTGCTGCTCTCTGCAGAAATTAACAGCCAGAAAGATTGTGATTTGGTGAAAATACGATCCATGGAAAATACTTAGGAGGCTGACAGGGTAAGGAAATGTAATGCCTGAATAACATTGGGAGCTACTAATGACCAGGTGATGTAAAGATGAAAACAAATTCATTGCCCATCAGTTTCAGGGTGAGTGAGAACTCAGTGGATTATCTTGTGTGATCAGTATTTCTATTGCTATTGCTGAGAGTTGCCTTCATCTAGAGACCCCGGAGGGGTTCTGGGCTACTGAAGCAAGTAATTGTGCTCTGGAGCAGATCTGAACCCCTCTACAGAAAACTGGCAGGAAGAGATGTGGCTCCAGTGGGTTCTTTGGGCTTTAGGTACTTCTAGAATGAGTATGGAGTGACAAAGATTAATTATTCCCTATGAAAGCTCTAAATTAGGTCACTGTGCAATAGTATGCCTATGTGAGCCTGTTGGAGTGTTTGAAACTATGACTGTGCCACCAGGTTTTCTCCTTGTCAGGATACTGCCTCATGTGGCACCAAAAGTCGAGATTTAAGTAAGAAGAAAAAATGTGATTGACATTTCCAAATTGTAAGGGCAACAGCCAAGCATTTCACAGCATGTCATGGCAAAGAACTGTGAAACATCCCACTTTGTCTACATATTAGGGAAATATTCACAGAAGACAAAGAATAGAAGCTATTGCTCTAATATAACCCATTTACCTTACATTTGCAAGAATTTGAGCAATGCAACTGGATGTAGTATCAGGTGACATACCACAATGTGCCTTTGATTTTTTATTTAATGTCACAATGGGTGGTGGAAAACGGCCTGACCACAGCTACATCATCTTAAACTTCCTACACTGGAACTATTGAAAAAGTCCAACTCAACAGCTTCCCCAACAACCGAGCCAAAGCATTGGGATAACTATAAGAAATGTAATCCAAAATAACAGCAAACTTTCCTGCAGTCAGGACCTGTGTCAGTTATTATTTTTGACTGGGTGTCTGCATCATCCAGTTACACTGACACTGACAGATTAAGACAGAGCACAAACCAACACAAGGCCTGCAGGGTACCTTTTATATTCATGAATATACCAGAGATATTTCAGAGGATGAGAAATTATCTAATTTAAGAGATGAAATCTGAAGATACCCAAGAAAACCCATAAGAGGAAGAGCCAGCCTAGGCCAAAAAGTCTCTGAAGATTTTTTAGAACATGAGTTAAGAAGATTTAACTCTCTGAGGATGTCAATGGCTTCTGCATGGAAACTTTAAAGAGACAAATTGCACACAATGGATAGACCTGTTCGGCAGAACGAACATTTTTCCCTCACTGATAATCTAGAGTGAAGGATATGGGCTATCTCCCAGACCTGAGCAGGCAGTCTCATGCTGGAGCCTGCAAGGACTGGTGAGATTCCTCAAAGCATGGAAATTACAACAGTCATCAAACTGCTTATGCTTTCAAATTCTTGCAGAGCAAAATATGGAAAATTTGCAGAGAGCACCTGGCGGTGATGCTGTATGGTTGTCTGTGTGGCAAATTGCTGTGTTTTTATTGAATCACACTTTTTGTGTTTGATGGGTGAGGAGAGGCAAAATGAAGCTAAGCCAGAACTTTTGCTCAGAGTGCTCCTCTAGCTTTTAGACTTCTCTGTGTGAATGATAAAATAACCTGGTAGAAAAAAGCTTTATGTAGATAAAACTGTGCCTATAATAAAGTCTTCATCCTAAAATATTTACTTTATTCCACATTCAATCCCAACTGAGTGAGAAGAGCAACAGGAGTTTCACAGTACTGCACACAGACTTTCCTCAAGAAAACCAGTTCTGGAAACTATTGGATCTGTGTATGCGGGAATTATACTTTTTGATCTTATAACTGCACAGATTGAAAAGAAGAAAAATGAGTTCACACTAAAAATTGACATTGCTGTATAAATAAAAAACAGCCACCACTTGTTCAGTGGGACAGCAGAACATCTGGTCTCCAATCCTGTAGCAGCCTGGCTGAACAGGACTTGGGAGCGCTGAGGAGTTACTGCTGCCTAGGAGGAAGGGAGCGCCCAGCATTAGTCACCAGAAACCAGGTCTGAATCATTTCACAGAGTCCTGATTCAGCAAGTTAAACATTGTTGTGAAACAGGAGATGGGTTCTCAGCATTTGCACTGAAGCAGACAACTGCTGGGAAACCCAGAGGGGCACCAGTAACATGACTCCTGAGATCCAGCAGGACCTGAGACTGGGATGGTCTGCCCAGATCTTCATGGGCTTGGATGCAGGCAGTCACCAGTGTGCTGGAAGGAGGATATCCTGCCTCTGGGGAGTACAGTGATGACAAGAGGTGTATGAGGTAGCCCTGGCAGACCATGGCTGTGTTCAGAGTTTGCTTTTTCCCATCTATTTTTGCTTACCCAGAGCAGACAATATGAATGGTCACACTTAGGCCACCTGTGCCCAAGAACGAGAGCCCACAATTACGTAAAGCAAATGCACGTTTGGAGAATGCCACATCAGCAGTCCTCCTAGGTTGCACGGAGGATTAGTGCCAGCCCAGTATGATGTTTACATAAGAGGATTTGATCTGTGTTTCCTAGTGTGATTCATAGGGCTCTGCCCTGCTGGAGCAGCTAAAGTTAATTCCTCTTGCTTCTGTACTTGGCCCTGGTACTCCGCTCTCTCCAGCAACTGCATCGGTAACAGTAACATTGCACCAGGCATTATGGGCCCATTTTAACACAGGCATTTTTGAGTGGCATTTTTTTTTCTCCACTTATTTTTTCCAACTGTATTTTTTGAGCTTACAAACTTATTTTTCAACTGCAAATCCTGCTTTCTTTATTTAGATGAAAACCAGAACACTAACATTTAGAAATACAAAGTTGCCAGTGCCGTTTAAACACCTTTCTTTAAATACAGAGGTTTGCAAAAATGAAAATGGTGCCTCTGTATTTTGAGGAGCTAAAAACTACACTGGTTTCAAAGACATGAAGCATGAGAAGAAATTAAATATTAAACTATAAATAACTCAGTTTTCACTTGTGTTCCAGAAACTTGCACAGATTTTCATACAGGTAGTCACTAAGGCACCAATTTATAAAACACAAAACATAGTTTGAGAATTTCACAGAATGTCACTGTAGCACTACATTTTGTTTGTTTGTTTGCTTATTAGGGATAGTGCATTTAAAAAATATGTTTTCTCATTTCTTTTCTTATAAATGTATAGGTTTTCTAGTAAAATCCTTGGTATTCCCTCTTCCTGCCTTTCAATCAGTGTACTCATTTTGTATCTCAGTTCTCTGACTTTGAATAGATCATGAGACTACTATGAATCACACAAGAATCTAACAAAGCTTCACTTACCAAAATTTTCAAGTGTTTTTCTTTCCCCATATTTTAGGAGCGATGTGCAGGTAAACTAGAAGGCATAGTAAATACCCATGTTTTGAGCAGGATTAAGAGTTTAATACTTGAAAGCTCTGGACATGACTGGCCCTCATTGTGCTCAGACTCGATTATGATACTGAATCATCTCTGCTCTGTCTGGCATGACTTTTTTTCTGTCTGTTTTTGCAGGTTATTGCAGGTAATTTATCTTGATTTTTTCTTTTTGAAGGTTTTTTATTTGTTTCATTTTTAAGTGTGGTGTGGCTTTCTGGATATTTCCAATAGCAGCAGACATTGCTTAAGTAAGAAGTTGAACTCTCCAGACCTATTTGACATCATTTACCCAAATGGTTCCCTGGGGATGTTTCTCTTACTAGTGTTTCCATAAAAGCAGACTGATGGCTGGCTTCACAATCTCCAGCCAGGAAGTCCTCTTGGCTGCTTTTCAACTAGTCCCTTTCTTCTGGCACAATCAGCTTTGGTGGGCTATAAGGAGTCAGGTCTCCTCCTGGAAGAGCTACTGAGTTTACTTGAGATACTCATGCAATCAGACTGTGTTAAAGTACAATGAGAAGTAAAGGCATGTTGGCAAGAGAAAATCCTGTATAAGCTATGATTAAGACATTAACAGAGCCATTACTTATTACTCAATTTTCTATCACAACAACCAAGATCAAAGGTTTTTTCTTTTATTCCCCTATCTGGATCAAGTTGAGTCACAGTGTTCAGTTTTTCTGTGGAACTCTCTCCTATGTGGGCTTTTGAAGAATTTGCAAATGTACTTTCTTCAGCTCAAGCCTCTGTGACCATCTCCTCCCCATTTGCCACCCAAACCATTTATGCACAAATAAGTCTGGACTTTATTGCTTACTGCTTGTTGTGGAGCTATAAGAAACCCATTTGTCTTTGAAATGCTTAATTTCATTTAAAAGTAATTTTAAATATGTCAGTTTAGAGTTGCTCTGGTTTTAATTTTTTCTCCTTTGTTTTCATTATATTGCCATTTTTACATTTTACTTGAACAATACAAAGGGATTCTATACAATGAAATATGCAATTATATGCTAAGAGTGTTGTTGTCACAGGAACAGTTTGCTTCCACTGCACAGTGCCTAGCAATTCACTGTATTTGTGTACGGCTCCTGCAGTAGCCATTGTGGGAGCTGCCTCCTGTAACTAACCAAAAGTGTCCATGCAGGGTGGTGCCCGCAGTTGCTTATGGTCTGAGTCAGATGGATGCTATCCAGACTGGCCTAGATATCAGGTAGCTGCATTAACCAAAAGCTCAGAGCCATGTTGATAAGCCCTACAGAGGGAACAGTTACACAGTGTCACATCATTGTGGTTTCAGTTTTCATATCAGAGCCGGCCTGCTGGCTTCTGGTAGCTTAAAGTATAAGAGCAGGCAAGCAAGTCTCCACACCCATCCTTACAGACATAATCCCTGAGGTATGTATAAGGTCTTTTAATATTCGAGAGAGGGCATCAGCGCCCAAATGCTCTGTCTTCTCTGGGTACTCAGTTCTCTCTGTAAGATGAAATTCCATCTCCCCTCTGATATGTGCCCAGATGTCTATACCTCAGTTTGGACAGCAAGGCTGACAACTCTTGTGTTGCTGATGGGAAAGTAGCACCTGGAAGAAAAGAAGCAAGTTCTTATTAAAAATAAATTTCTTCATGAAAACTGATTAGTTACTCAAGAGTCTCAATTCAGGCTTCCTTGGCCCTCCAACCTACCACAGCTCCTTATCCAGGGCAACACTTCATCTTTTGAATCTTTTTGTACTCCAGTGTATAACAAAAGACTGCGATGTCTCATACTCACCCATATTTCAGCTTATACAGATTGGGATTTGATAGACACTAGACACAATTTTGCAGAACAGTAAAACATGCTAGCCCAGTTAGGATGAGCTGGCATCGGGAACTGCAGCAAATTCATGGAGTACTAGATACCATTTGCAGGCGCTCACTTGGGAGTTGTAATAGGTGACTCTGTGGGTCTCTTCCAACTCAGAATAACGTGTGACCCTGTGAATAGCTCAGCCCCATGCTGTTACTTAAGCATGTGGCAGGAGTTGTATTACTCCTGTTCTCCTCAGTGGAAGCCACTTCTTTTTTTTTTTTTTTTTTTTTTTTGTCTTGACAGATGTGGTATGTCCCCTGAAGAGTCAAAGAGAGGAGACAACACTCATGAGCTCTGTACCTCATGTCCTCAGACCTCACTGTTTGCCCCAGAGCCTTAGAGCACAAAAAGATGGCACAGCACATTTTAAAAGAAGCTGAAGCAATCACAAAAAACATGGAAGCTGAGGGAATAGACCCTTGAATGATCATACCGGTAAAGTCTGTACTGGGGCTAACCCTCTGATAAATAGTATATCTGTAGTTTCTTGGGAGCCTTTATTTGCCAGTGTGAGAGATGCACTTGGAGACATGTTAAAGTGATGTCAATCAGTCCACAGCAATAAAATATCAGAGAAGATCTTTTCAAACCTACAAAGCTGCACCATAAGAATCTTGGGTCTCATCTTTTTTTTTTTTTTTTTAACATGCAGAACTGAAAGAGATGCTAACCCACTGCAGCAAAGCAGAAGTTAAACAGTGAAAAGCCATCATTTATACAATCCGACCCAGAAATAGAAATGAAAGAGAAAGAAGAAGAGCAAAAGAGAAGTGCATATCTGAGAGCTTGTACACAGAATGACAGTACTAATGATAACATAGGGTACCTGAAAGGACAGGAAAATCCAGACATCTCCTTACTCATACTTCATATCATAGAGCAAATGACTGAGTTAAGATGGAGAAAATATCCAGAGTTGTCTGAAGGGCAATGAGAAGAAACTAATCATCAAACTCCTGATGGAGCAGATGATGGAGAAGAAGAGAGACAACATGCACAGAAAGCAGGAAGAAACAGATGGAACTGTTTTCAAATTGTAAGGCACTAAATCAAATTCTATCACCAGAATTTCATCCTGCCTCATCCGGCCAGTTTATCTCCATGACCAGATGACTCAGACTTTGGTCTCCTTCTTTGAGGATCATGTGCCTAATCATCAACCAGAATCCACAGCACCTGATGTGTGCCCTCTCTGCATGCCTTATCCATTGTTCTGTTCAGTTTGTGAATTGAAATCAACAGCACCTCATAAAAATGCCTCCGTATGGCATAGGTTCCACAAGCATTGGCAGGTTATCTGGAGCTGAAGAAACTCTGTCCAAGAGTTTCAGATGGAGGTGTCTCTGGTTGAGCTTCTGAATATGCATTCAGACAACTGGATAAATGACCAACTGTGCTGATGATTTTAAAATTTCCATGAAAATCATTTGCACTTCACCAGCCTGAGTGTTAACTAAAATCTTTTCACCCAAGCACTGGCACATCACTGCAATGCATTTGGATGTGCCCATCAGAAAAGATACACATAGCTGAGTTTATCACCTGTCGTGGTTTGACCCTGGCTGGGTGCCAGAGATTCACCCACAACCTCTCCCTCACTTCATTTTCTTCCCCCCTCCCCCATATACAAACAAGAGGAGGGAGGAAAAAGAAAAAAAAACTGAAGAGGTTTGTCACAAGCAAAACAAGTTCCAAGTAGGGAATATAAAGGATTTATTTCTTTCTAGCAAGATCAGAGCTTAATGTGAGAAGGATCATCTTAAAGGCAACTTCTTCCCCCACCCCTCCTTCCTCTTACAACAGATTTCATATTCCCTTTTTTCCTCCAGGAGACAAAGGGGGAACAGGAGTAAGGGAAATCCAGGCAGTTGGTGTTTTCTGACCAGTGTAAATAGGAAACCATCTCCCTGCCTTTCATAAAGTACTCTTTCCCCCACGAGAGAAAAGTCTTTCATGACCCTTTCCCAAGTGAGTCCGGACTCAGGGGCGACAGCTCTTCCATTCTCTATTGCCCGAGAGTCACAGCACAGGATGCAGTCTTTTAAGCACTGGCTGCCCTGCTCCATTTGTGAGCCCATCCCAAAGTACATAGATCAGATCCTACCAAGTACAAGTACAGTTCTGTCACACAGCGTGGACTCCTCTTCCACGGGCTACAATGTCTTTCCAGGATCTCTGCTGAGCTCTGCTCCAAGTGTGGGCTCCAACATGTCTGCAGCTTCCTCCAGCATCCTCCAGCTCCAGCTCAGGCATGGGCTCCCCCTCCACGGCCACAGGTGGATTCCTGCATTCCCTGCTCTCTCTCTGTTCCATGGGTTGCAGGTAGACAGTCTGCTTCACTATGGTCCATTCCACAGGCAGCAGCGAGACGCCTGGAACACTTTCTCCCCGTTCTCCGGCTGCTCTGGCCTTGGTGCCTTCATGGTTGTTCAACCTCTCAC
Source organism: Pitta sordida (assembly GCA_013390025.1). Lineage (NCBI taxonomy): Eukaryota > Metazoa > Chordata > Aves > Passeriformes > Pittidae > Pitta > Pitta sordida. The sequence goes on from WEKX01010310.1 coordinate 246,633, forward strand.
AGGCTCTTCTCCAGCCATCTTTCTTGCTGTTACTAGGTTTTTTTCCTTTCCTTCTTAAATATGTTATCACAGAGGTGCCTCTATCTCTCCAACTGGCCTGACCCTGGCAAGCAGCAGGGCCCAGCCAGGAACTGGCTGGCATTACCTCTGCTAGTCAGCCGCCAAGGAAAAAAAAGCCACGTTCAAACCAGCACATCACCATTTTGGTAGGATCTCGTTTAACTGAAAGAACAGGTCTCCAATGAAGTCTCACCTCACAGAAAAGCTTTAGAAACTTAAGAATGCAGTCCTGTATAGCTTTGGACTGAACAAGGTAGTGGTTTATCAATACTCTGTTCAGGCCAATTCCTTTTCTATTTCTTCTTCCTTTCTCTGTCTTTCTAATGAATCAGTGGATTAATTCTGCAGTCACGGATGTTTTCACACAAGATGTCTCCTCTTACAGCAGAAAATTAAACACATAGGATTTACAACAAAATTAGCATATATTCAGACACCCAGCATAGTTCCATGAGTACCGCACTATGACACCATGTTGACAGACTTGGATTTCTGCCAGACTATGGCTGAGATGAGTGCTGGGTTAGAAAGTTCCGGTTTTGCTGAATCAGTGGGGAGTATGGGTGGAATAAATATCCCACACCTTGACGTCACACCAAAATACCTATCAACTACACCAGAAACTGCCAGTTTGCCAAACATTGGATGAGGCAATAATACTGTGCTGACAGCAAAATACGGTTGTATTGCTGCACCCTCAGGGAATGAATCTGGAAAATCTGGGCCATACTAGTAAGGAATCTGAAAAACACATGGGCAAACAGGAACAGTTCCCTTCACTGACAGTACTCTTACACACAAAGCTAACCTGGTGTTGAAGTCTTCTGCTGGCTTTTGAGGTGGGATTGAGCCCTTTGTGTTGTGCTCTCCAGTTCAGCATGACCCAGTGCACAGCATCACATGGGACAGGGCATGAGGACACTGCAGATGCATCGGGTCAAGTAACAATGGTCTGTCACTCAGCTTGTGCCATCATACTACAGCCACACAACACCCATTTCTAGCCAGCCTCCTCAATGCCTTCAGCTTTTATATATCAAACCTATATGCCAGATACAACTACCTAGTTAGGTCACCCAAAATCAGACCAGCCCATTCTTCTGGGTGCCAGAATCACAGTAGGAGAGAGGGACTATTCTATGGCAGTTGCATGACACTGATGTAGCTGTAGGGAAACCTGGAGTGGTGGTCCAATGAAGGAGGCCAATGCTTATTTCATGCATCTTTCCAGGTATGTATCCACAGCAACAGTTCACATCACAGTTCAGAGAAGTGATACTATAGTTAGCACTATTGCCAGCAAATTACTGCATCCTTTCTCTTGTTAGAGGGAACTGGTAAACCCAAATCACACAGACTGTTATGATTTTTATCACATCAAAGCTGAAATCAGGCTGTCATTGGGCAAGTGTGTATCAGAAATTACATGCCTGATCAGAAGGTCATCATCCCTTTCTCTGAGAATGTAACTTCAGGATTATTGCACTTAATTACTGTAATGTAAAATTGTTAAAGAAATTAAGAATATGTTTTCTTACTGGGTTAACAAAAATTATATGACACTTTGGATTTTAATTTGAGTGCGAGTGATTAAGCAAGAAGAAAATCAAAGCAAAACAAATAATAATAAAAAATAAATATACCAGAAATTTACTAGAAAATTAAGTCATTGAGTAAAAGGTAACAAGGTTTCACTGAAAGTAAGTCTCCTAGACAATCCTGAACCTTGAAATCCCAATGTATCATATCTCATCTGTTTTTGCATGTACAAGTTTGGCAATGCCACAAATGTTAGAAACAAAGCCCTCTGATGACTTGAAGCTGGCTTGGAAAATGAAGCAGTACGGGAGTCCTGAGCCCCTGGTGCTCCACGCTGGGCTGCCTTCAACACTGCCTTCACATATGTCCAGTATCAGCAAGGAAAGGACACACCACAGATCCACTGGGTCATAAAGCTGTTCTAGGTTGCTCAAAAATGCAGCCAAGTGACGAAGGGCACTGATGTGATGCAAAGTCGTTTTGGCAGATCAAGCTTATTGAAACATTTCCAAAAGGACAACTTTTCCCTATCAGACTCAGTGCTGATATGTGCATCATTTCTGTGTCATTCATCATAACCTGGAGGCAAATTAAGTAATTTAAGGAATAGCGGAAAGAATTACCTGGAAGACTAGTTTTATAGAGAAAGGTGAAAAGAGCATACATCCAGTATTGTTAAAGCAGAGGTAGATGGAGGCATGTTTCCAGCGAGCAAATGCTTAAGTAATTCAAACCTTAAGGATGGAGAGGAAATACTTGGGCTTATACATATGGGAACAAGTAGGAGTAAATGAAAAGAGAGTGGGGAAAGATGGAATATCAGAAAATCTTGTTGGCAGCAAAGACGAGAGCTTGGGTAAATTTTTCAGAGGAATTCTTCTAGTTATTTAAAGAAATCATTTGAAAAATACTAATAAACAATCTAAGTAAGTATGTACTAGCACGAAAGTACTTGTTTCTCTTCCTCTTCTCTTTCTTCTTTCCTTGTTTCTTTCTTAATTTGGTTTATTTTCAACCAGTTAACCATGTACAACATTTGGCAAAAGCAAAGAGAAAGTAACCTGAGGTACATTCATGACAGAAATCTCAGTGTTTATTTAAGAGACTTGATTTCCCAGTGTGAGTTCATGTCCTTCCAGCAGAACCTGAGAAAGGAACCCCACAAAAATTTCTCATTTATTCAAGTGCAACATCACCAGGGTTTGATCCGTGTCCCACAGAAGACATAGCTCCCTGCAGGAGAGACAAGGTGGTTCAAGCAATGAGTTACTTCTTTTGGAGTCTGTCAGGCAGATAACCTCTAATGAGCCCCAGCAGCTGAAGAGATTACAGCTTCTAACTAACCAGAGGGACACTCTCCCAGAAACTTCCCCCTCCATATCAAAGGTAGCAAGGACTACACATCTGTATTTTAGCAGTTCTGGTTCCTTGTCCAGAGGGAGGGGAAAAAAAAAAAAGAAGTATAAACTATCCACAAAGGTAAATTCCATGATAATTGAATGCCTGCACTTTGGTGTGCTTAGGAGGAATATTTTAAACCACCACAGCTCAGTAAATGTAGCAGTTTTAGGTACACACCGTTTCACTGGAGGTAGACAAAGCTGAAGGTGAAGGTAGATTGATCACAGCTTTTCTAGAGTTAAATTGACTCTGCCTAGCAGAGTCAGCTTTGCTGACAAAGCTGACAATGACTGCAGGAGTCTGAGTACAGCTCCCCCTTTGTAAGTCTTTCTCATGTGTTCTCCAGTAGAACAGGTCATTTCTTCATCTGAAGAGTCAGCTGTTGAACTTTAGTGTCTAAGTATCTATGCAATTTCTGTTTATCAGCACAGCTACGTTTCCATAAGAACTATATTCTCTGCCTTGTCACGGTTTATTGAAGGGTTTTTTTCATATAGAATTTTTAAAAAAACCTGTTCAATAGGCTCAAGCAATAAATATCCAAATGTTAATATGCATATGCACTGCATGCACAAACAAAGCAACTTGAAGAGTCTCAGATATGTATGAAATAATATAGCCCAGATTAAATCAGAAATAAATTAATGGAATATTTTTTGCATTATCATTTACAGACATTGGACCATATTGTATTGGTTTTTCCTGTACAGAAAACAGTGGGAGTTCTGGACAAAGATGAAAGGGAGAATATGTACTGTGAGCTGGTTTTTTTTTCCTACTCATATCTTTTTAAAAAAGACACTCTGTATTTAGAAGAAATGAAAACTTCCCAGATTTTAATGCTGTAAGGTTTAAGAGTCATAGATACCATAATGGCAGGACTCACAGTTCTTCTCTTATTTATATCATTGGTTTTTTTTGGTTTTTTTTTTAATAGCACAGTTGGCATTTCCATTTTTACTCCAAGGCAGATTTTGCCATCCCTACATCTTAATTTCATTAGAGTTTCTATTCATTTTAGTCGGTAGGATGCTCTACAGCATGAATTACGAGAAGTCTGGCTGTTTGTTCTGCAACACTGGATTTGAAATATGAGAAATAGAAAATAGTTGACTTCTCTTTCCAGAAGACTAATGCTTGTACAGCAGAAGCCTAGTTAGGACATAAAATTGAGATCATACAGGGTCCACTGTAATAAAGTTACAGCACTAAACTGCTGTTTGTCTTTCTGAGTTCTTAGGTTTGATCATGCTCTTTGATGTGCATACCTGTCCCCCACAGAAGCCAACATGTGAGCTTCTGCTCACAGCAGTGGTTTGGGTGGTTCTGAGAACTGTGAAGAGAGTCTCATGCTTGTAAGTCACTGATTTGTGTACACTCATTTTCAATGCAGCAGTTAAATATTACAAAACTTTGAAAGATTAGTAATGACACAGAAGATTTAATTAGTTTCTCCTCATGTCTTCTGGAAATGACCATTGTTGCTGGGGAAGGTTTCAACCCAATGCTTCTAACTTTATTTCTTGCTTGGAAATAAACCTAGTTGATACTGCAGCCACAGTTCAACAAAAACAGCTGTATCCAGACTTCCAAGGTGTCTTTGGGGAGTTCTAGGAATAAAGAACTGTGCATGTTAGGATTGTGCAAGAGCTGTAACAAACGTTACTATTTTTAGTTAGGCTGTTAGTCAGGCCTTTGGAGACTGGATCTATTACACTACCCAAATCTATTATGCTATTGTGACAGCTGAAACTCAACGACGTGTTTGACTACTTCAAACTCAACGTGACGTGTTGGTCAGTTGGGAAATGAGCTCATGAACGGCATATAGGGCACCCAGTTTAAGGCAGTTCCTCAGTGAACACAGGCTATTTGCACTACAGGCTTTTCTTTCTGATGCTTTATCCAAGATGAGTTTGGCACCATCAGTTCTGATCTTGGACAGGGGATCCCCGGTGCGCCTCCCTCACTGCGGGCCCCGCCACACGGCGCAGCTGGTGTCACACACAGCCAGTTCCCGGGCACGGACACCAGCCTCACACACGCGACAACTTGCCTTCTCCCCCACCGCAAGTTTCCTCCGTGCGCTCACAAAGGGCTTATGGCCACCCGTGTCACCCAAAGGGACAGCGAGAGACACGCCTCCCCTCCACAGCGGCAGCGCCAGGCGAGCAAAGCCTCCCCCTTCCTGCGGCTTTACAGATTCACAGAATATTCTGAGTTGGAAGGGACCCACAAGGATCATCGAGTCCAACTCTTAACACTGTCTCCCTGGCGGGAATCGAACCCGTGTCTCCCACATGACAGGTGGGGACACTTTATTCGTGCCCCGGGCGCTGCGCCCACAGGCCCGGCACGCCAGCAGGGGAGGGAGCGGACTGCCTCACAGCCCTGCCCCACAACATCCCGGGCCTCCAGAAGGGAAAATAAGACACGGGAAAAGGTCAAGGAAACCGAATAGAAACAGCCTTGGCTTTCCGGACAGGCCGCCGCGCAGACGGAAATGCCGCCCGCCGCCATCTTGGACGCGGGCAGGAGAAGCGCCGAGTCCCCGCGCGGGGACACAACCACAGCGTCACCACGGGCCTCCCAGGCCGCTACGGAGGGGGGTCACCCGGCCGCCAGTGGCCGGCGCTTACGAAAGCCATAACGTCGCGTTTTAAGTTTAAAAAAACAAAACAAAAACAAAGCAAAACGACCGAGTCCACAGCCACCTCGGCAGGATAAGGGAAAAGGGACGGAAAGAGGGGTGCGCGCCTCGCCCGTATTAAAGATGGCCCCCACTTGATGCCCTCGCCCGCTCGGGGGCGGGGCCTCACCGGGGGCGGGGCGCCCCATCCCCTGCCCAGGACACGCGCGGCAGGGCCCGGCCCCGCCCCT
>WEKX01010310.1:253322-276657 GCA_013390025.1 Pitta sordida
CATCCCGCCCGCTCCCTGTCCCGCATCCCGCCCGCTCCCTGTCCCGCATCCCGCCCGCTCCCTATCCCGCATCGCTCCCGCTCCCTGTCCCGCATCCCGCCCGCTCCCTGTCCCGCATCCCGCCCGCTCCCTGTCCCGCATCCCGCCCGCTCCCGCTGCCCCGAGTGTGCGGGAGTCGCGGCGCCGCCTCCCCCGCCCGGTGCCGGGTGTGTGTCTGTGTGTCGCTGACGTTTGCCGGGGGCTTCTCTTGGATGGAGCTGGAGCTGCCCTTCAAACAGGGAAAAGGGAAAGAAAGAAATTAAAAAAAATAAAATTGCGTTGAGCTGGTTTCCCTGCGGCAGACTTCCAGCGGGAGACCGAGCCAAGGCAAACAGAAGGGCGAAGCCGCATGAGAAAGGGCAGAACTGCTCACTTGCATGGGTTGGATTTTGATCCCACACCAAGTGACCGCGGGAACCCCCCTTTGCCTCCCTGAACTTTTGACAGGTGTCGGGCGCCTTCGGGGGGTCGACGGCGTTTTCTCCAAACTTTATTATAAAGTCGCCGTCTGACTTTCCCTAACTCGCAGTGCCTGTGATTTTGGCACGCTGTGTTTTCATTGTGGTTTAGCAAGGAAAAAAAGCCCGAAGCGAAACACCTAAGCATATTCTGTAGCATTGCTGAGAACGGCTTTCAAGCATTTCCAAGGTGCAGACTCATGATCTGCTTAAAAGGGTGGCTGCGTGGCAGCATTAAAAAGCAGCAGGTAAATAAAATGTGTTACAGAAGTAGGTGAAAGAGATTTACTTTGGCTGGACAGGAGAATTTGCTTTTCAGGCAAGTTGCTGCACTGGAGGAGGGAAGAGATTGAGGTCTGGGAGAAAGAAACAGAATAAGAAGGGTATGGAATAGGAGTTTACAAAGAGACCAGTCATGTGTCTAGACCAGACCCGAGGGATGAAGTCCATCCTAATAATGCTTGTGTAAGAATAAATGTATGTATGCCTTTCAAAGGGGCTCAATTTCAGTAATTTCCTAGTATCTTGTTTCTGCAAATATGATGATGTTGATACTAAGATGATTAAAAAACCCGGATGAGTTGTTGCACAGCCACTCTTAGTCGCTTGACTTTGTCTTCAGAGAATTTGGTATGAAGAAAACAGTGGTGAATGTGATCCCGTATCCTTAGAGTGTTGAGAGTTTGTAAGTTTGTCAGTGTGGCCTGTACTGTCTTTAGGTACTAAAAGAGTGCAAATGCTTGAGAAATTGCTATTTTTAACTCTCATTCCTTCACAGGTAATAGGTTATATGAGTTTATAAGCTTTGTCAGTGATGTCATACACTGGTATAATGGAATTGATTCATGCCCTAAAAGTTGTGGCAGCTGGGGCCATGGTCTGGTTTGGTTCATTTGTGAAGAAGATACAGGATTTTTTTTTCTCTGTTAACTTCCTTGGCATTCCAAAATAAACCGGCAGCTTTAGATTCACAGAGTTTGGATAGGATTGAAGCCCTTCAGAATTAAAGTTTGTACTGATACTGTTTCCTTCTGTTGATACAGTCTATTACTTAAAACTTATCCTTGCAGCACTTCTGTCACTTTCAGAAAGGGAGTTTGTTTCTCAAGTATAACACGGGTTTCTTTTAGTCTTTTCGGTTTTCTGACGCTCATTTTTTGTCCCAGGTATTCTGCTGCTTGAGTGTGGTCTGAGTGGTACATTTAAGGTCATTGATTAAGTCTTACTTTGGTAGTTTGGGCAATCTGCATTTGTGGATGACATGTTGGAAACTGTTGTCTTGCTGTCTTCCTTTTGCTGAGTACAGTGCCTGTTTAAGCCCTGGATTAAAGAGAAAAAGCCCAAAACAAAAACTCAGCAGCAGTTTTAAAGCAGGACAAAGATGAAAGGGGCTTGTGAGATCCAGTCCCATTGATCTTAAGCTACGGTCTAAGTGCCAGCCTGCCAAACTAACTGAGCCCAGGAGAGGAACGACCAGCTTGGACAGTAGGCCTTAAACCAAGTCGAGGGCTCAAAATGAAACGGTAGTTGAGAAGAAAGGAGGAGAGGTTGTTCCAGGCTCTGTCCTTCAGTGTCTTAGCTTCTACTGGTTTGTGTCCAGTTAAATGCAGTAACACGCAATTTAAAAATAATAATCAGGAAGCAGGGAAGTAGGTAGGAATATCCTTTCCATCTCCCAGATGTGGGCATACATGTTTCACTGCTGCTGCAGGAAGGAAGCTGTGGAGAGGGATTAGAGCTGAGGTTGTGCATTGTTGCTCCTAAGCGCTGCCGAGTTGAAGGTGGCTGTGGTGAGACACGGTGCAGTGTATATTCCAGAGAATTTGCTGCAGAAAAAAAATTTGATAGAAGCAGGTGCTCAGGTGAATGACAGTAGTGTGAGAAGAGTAAATCAGCATATGACAAAATAAAGTGGAAAATGAAGGTGGGTGGCATCGTTTTCCTCTTACTTTGCATGTACATGAGGAGGAACTCGAGGAAAGATGGAGCTGATGCACTGAGAAGTATGCTGGCTTCATGCTTCCGTGGAGAAGGAGCAGCAAGCAGTTCTTTATGGAGCTGTCATGAGTAGAAAGAAGATTGATGCTGGAATATTCCAGACAGATATGACTGCTTCTGTACCCAGTCTTAGTTAAGGAGTTTAGGGAGAAAATGTAACATAAACAGCTTTGCCTAAGAGCAAAAAGCAAAACTGAAATCCGTTGTGTGTTCAAGCTGTAAATCAAAGCCTTAAGGAACAGTGACATTGCTGTACACTCTCTCTGTGATATAGAAATAGAACTTGTGAAAACTATCTGATATCTGAACAGATACGAGAGCAGAGAAAACTGCATATGGCCCAGCCAAAGAAACCTAAACATCAATTTCAGACTAAACACTGATGTGTGACTTTTTTTGTGCCTGGCTGCGGCCTCAGTGCCCATGTATTGCTGAGGAATGAGTAAGGCTGAGCAGGCTGTAAATTTTTGGGGGGCAAAAGAATGAAATGGCCAGAAAAAAATTTCTGCATGCAGTCTCAAAGAGGCCCTTGCTGTTTAGGAGGGGCAAAGATAACTTGAGTTTCTTTTGCAAGTATGTATGATTTTCAGACTTTTTGTAGGCTTATTCTTTCCTAGTGAATTATCACACTCTCTAATGCCTCGTGTATTGAGGACAGCTTTCAGTTTATATTTGAGCATGGGTGGTTTTCATTTGGGCTTTGTTTTGGGTTTTCTTTTGAGGGGTGGAGGAACATGTAGGACATACACAAAACACCCTTCTGGGTTTTAGGTTGAAGGAAGCCATAGTAATGCCATAACCCCATGGTCAGTAAAATCTTTTGAAGACAAATGTCTAATGTGAGGATGTTTTTTACAGCTGATTTTCTTTTAAATCCTTTTTTATTTGGCTAGTTGGATAAAATCGTATTGAGAGTATTTTGGTAGGTCTCTTACCTACCCTTCTGCTCACAAGATAGTTGCAAATAGGGTAAGGTTGATATTTAGGCTAGCTTCAATCCTTGGCTGTAATTCTTGAAGTTACATCTTAGTGCCTGATCTGGGAAAAAATTCTATTTAAACATCAAAGTTGTGATACCAGATAGGTGAGTCAAAATAGGAATTGATCTTTTTTTCCTAAAGCATGGTGTGATATCTCCTAGCATCATAGAAACTGAGGTAGTTATTGAGTGTAAATGATACATAAAATAATCAGAGTTGAAGGGAGATTTTGTTGTTAGAAGTCTGTACTGGGATGCTGGAGTTCTCGTTCTGTTTTTGTCAGACAAGTAACTTCCTTTTTGCTTTTTACTAATATATAAAATAGCAAACCAGGATACTTCACATGAGTATCAAAAGTAGACTGATGCTGGAAGGTGATGTGGGAGAAAGCTTACAAGTTTAAAATTGCTTAAAAAGTATCTTCACGTATACCTCTTGTTTGTTGTATCCTGCTGTCAGAACTAATCTATAGCATACCACCATTTACCATGTTTTGACTCTGACTTAAGTCAAAATGTGATCCAAAAAGAATGACCTCAATCAAACTGAAAACACTGCAGCAGCTGAAGTAGCACATGAAAATTGTGAACAGTGTGAGGAAAACACAGTGGATAAAAATTGGCCGTGCTGTCTCACTGGGGTTTTGAAACTTCAAGTGTGGGAGAGCTGATTAGGTTTGCACTGTGCCTTTGCTCTTGTGAATGAAAAACATGAACCACATGCTTGAATTGAACGATCTCGTACTTGTTTGCAAAATCTTTGGACTAAACTAAAGGAAAAATGGTCATGCACTGGGCAGGAAATTGGGACATATTCTTCATGACCTTCACTGTAATGTCCAAGCGGGTGCTGTTCCCTCCTTTGCACCTCTTTCTGCCTCACCGTGTCCGGTTATGTTGCACGTGTGGGGCAGACTGAAGTGCCCTCCCCCGTAGGGGCCGATGGAAGGATGGTGTGCTCAGTTCAGGGCCTTGGACTGCAATCTCGGGGAGGAACTTGCTGTGAATTTATGTAGTGCCAAACATGCTGAAGCCCTTCCTGAGTCTGCTGAAACTTTCATTTGTGATTTTTGTGGACGATTGCCAGTATTGCAATATGGATTGCTCATGGTCATTTGATGCATTTGTGCATGTTAAAATTTCAGCTGTTTGCAGTAAGGTTTACACACTTGCTATGTGTCGTTTTATTCTAAAATCTGCCCGGTTTTGCCCTGCTTGAAGTGGTACATGTTATGGCTCCATGGTGAGATTTACTGAGCTTATGAGTTCAAGGTGTCTTTTCAAACACTAAACTTGGTAAAGGACCTGGGACTCTGGCAGCGAATGGTGGATGTTGTGGTTCATGCATAACCAGCAGTAAGAGTTGTGTGTCTGAAGCACAGACTAGAACCAGTTTGGTTTGTTCCTGTGTTTGTAGGTTCGGCAAGAATAGAAGTCTGTAATAATCTATTTAATTTCTATTGCTAGTACCTTCTGTCCAGAGTAGTGCTTCTCACTTTGTCAGTCTACAGCATAAATTTCCCTGGTTATAACAAGAGCTCAAGAACATGTCTTCTTTCTCTAAACAACAATATTTGAGTTAAATTTGTACTCTTCATGCACTTGGGGGTGCTCAGAGCTGGACTGAGTAATACCTTGAGCAGCCTGCTCTGACCAGGGGACTGGGCTGGAGCCTCTGGGGTCACTTCCAGCCTGTATTATCCTGTGGTTCCAAAAGTTGAGTGCAATATGTCCTTACATTGGGAGCAACTGATTTGATCCGTTAACTCTGTGGGAGCCACCAAATTTGAGTTTAAATTATTGTTATTTAAAAAATCATTTCTATTTTTTGAAAAAAAAAGTGTTAACATGTCAGCATTTTAAATTATTTTTAATTATTAATATCAAGAATTTCTTCCTGCATAAGAGGAAGCCAAACTAACTAGTGGCCATTAAACAGAAGGTATTTGTTTTCTAGTCATAAATACAGGCAAAGAATAATCCTGTGTCAGGTATGGGTTTGTTACAGATAAAATTTTAAGGTGTGATGCAGGATTGTTGTGGATTTCTGTTTTCTCAACTGTCTACATTGAATAATTAGTGATTTACTGGCTGCAGCAAGGATAGGATGCAGTATTTACATTTAACATTTTTGAAATGCGGTTTTAACGTTTTCTGATAACCAGCCTTGGATAACTTTTGCTCCACAGTATTAAAGGGACTAAACCAGGATTTTTGGATGCAGTGGGTAAATAACAAAAAGCTGAATGATTGCAATGTAATTCCAGTTTCTGAAAAGGAGAAAAAAATTGAGTTTTACACTAGTTTGAGATTTTCCTGCTGCGTTTACCAGATTTATCTTCTCACTAAGACTGTCACAAATACATTTTTAATACCTCTCGTTCTATTACCTGACATGCACTGCAGCAGAGAACCATCTGAGAAGAGGCGATTTACTGCCCTTATCAAACTGGTTTTAGAGATACCTGAGTGAAATTTAGTGGAAGGAGGTGAACAGGAAATGAACAGAATAACAGCTTCTTCTGTCTATGTACTGTATGAAGTTACAAAATTTTATTTAATAGAATTGTTCAGCTGACTCTAATGCAACATTCTTAGTTTTTTTAAAGTTATTTGATCATTGGATCCATGAACTACTCGTCATAGAGCTATTTGTCTTAGCTATGTCTTAAGGGGCGTATCTGGGCATTTTTCCAGTTGAATACCTAGATATATGTTGGACTGTACTGATTTGGTGTCATAGAATGTGCACAGGCTTCTTAAAGTTACTTAACCAAGCTTTGTTTGGGATTTCTTTAATTTTATAGTATTGGGGGGTTTAAGTTGTTTAAATGAGAAAGCACAGCCAATTGTGCACAGCTATTAAACTGATTATATCCCCATGTGAGGGAGTGATGATAGGACACAGAATTGTAGCCAAGCATGGTACCAATTTAAATAACTGGAAACACTTATTTCCAGTAAACCCCTTATATACCTGTTGTTCATTAACTTGACTTTTTAGATACATGGCTCTGAAATAGAATGGGGTCCTTGCAGAGGAGAGTGGTTGTCAAGAAAAAATGACTGACAAATGTTCTCAGAGGCTTTTAAAGAGAGAATTTTAACCTTTGTAAACTGAAAGCTCTCTCATTTCCTTACAGGCATACTTTGTTGGAAATATGTCAAGGGAGTTTCCTAAGTGCGAAATTGGGTGGCTTCAGCATAGTTTGATGTGACCGGCTTATGAAATTTCTTTATTTTTGGAGTAGATAAGCTGGAGACTGAAAATGTCTGGTTCAGGTTAAAGATGATAGAAAATACAGATACTGATATTGAAATAGAGGAAAAAATCAGCTATTTTTCATGACATCTGCTTCCACTAGGGGATTTTTGGGTCCCCTGTTTGAAATGATATAGTATGTTAAATGAATTTAAAAACTGATTAGCTGAAGCTTGTAAATAAATAAGAAATAATCTGGAAATATAGAAGAAGTCCTAAAGAATCAGTGATTTACATGAGAATAGTGTACAAATATTTACAGATGGAATGTGTAGATAATGACAAAAATTATCCAGGCAACTAGATAAACTGGATGGTGTTTGGTTTTGGTTATTTCCAGCAGAGGTTTGTGCTCTACCTCAGAGGCTGGCTACAAGGAGCTCCTCCTGGTTCTATTCTGGGACCTGTCCTGCTTTGTCTCTTTGTCACTGATCTGGAGTTGGAGCGTACCAATGCTCAAGGGCAGGTGTGCATTTTGGAGAGATCTAAGCTGGACAGAACAATGAGCTGAGAGGAACTTCATGAAATCCAAAAAGGACAAATGGAAAGCCCTTCGTATGGGACAGAATCACCACCTGTGAGGAATACAACCTGGAAGTGAGTCAGCAATGTACCCTGTCAACATACAGAAGCATAGCCACTGGACTGAACAAAGTGATTATTCCTGTTTAGTCAGCACTTAATAGACCACACCTAAACCACAGTGTCCAGTTCTGCTCTCTGCCATCCCACTGGAAGGCTGCAGAGATGGTTGGTGGGCACGTGCCCTATGAATGGATGCTGAGGGATCCATGGAGATGAGGCTTTGGAGGGATCTTGTGGCAGCCTGCCACTATAAAAGTAGTTTATGGAGGAAATGGAGCCCAGCTCCTCACAGAGACACGTCAAGAGCCTGAGAGACAGTGACCATAAAGGGAAACTGGGAAAGTTTGTTTTGTGCCAGGAGATGCTGCTCTGTGGTGATCCATGAAAGGCACTCAGACACTGTAAAATAGCATTGAAAATTCTATTTATCAGAATTGAGTATTATAAAGAGAGAATAGCATAGATAGTAGGTCTGGTTTGATGCTGGGAATCCTGAGCTGTGCAGCATCAAACAGCCTTTTCGTCCAACAAACCGTATCCATAGAAAAGGTTACCTCATTTTGGTTCCTGGAGCTGGATTTCCTTGCAGGAAAACAACTCCATTCATAATTTTTTCTGTTAAGCAGAAAGGATGCTCACATGGGAACTTCCATCTACACTTTTAGATAAAGGCAAGGCCACCGAGGCGGCATTGCCAGCAGGGAGTGGGAGCTGCCTGCAGGCTCCTCTGTTCAGAGAGCTGGCTGAGCTCACCCTGCAGCCAGGGTGTGTGTGCAGCACAGGCCTGACAGCCAGCCCAGACATGCAGCACAGCACAGCCCTGAGTCTGCTCGGCTTGGCTCTTGCATGGATCACTGGCTCTTCCATCTGTTATGGGCTTCTGGTCAGGATCACTGTGTGTTCTGATTTGACATAATGAGACTCCATTGTATCACGAGGATGGTCAGGCACTGAAGCAGGTTCTCTAGAGAGGTTGTGGAATCTCTGACCTTAGGTGTTTTCAAGGCCCAGCTAAATGACATCCTAAGTAACGTTGTTCAATTTCAGCATTTGATGTATTTCAGCAGAAGGTTGAGCTGGATGACATCCTAAAGTCCATTCCGCTCTCAGGTGCTCTGTCTCTGTATTTTGTGTCTCCCTCGTGATCTTAAAACATGGTTGGAGATTGTTGGACTTTGTCTGATGGGAATATCTGTAAGACAGGAGAATTATGAGTTTCTGTGTAACTCCACAGTGAAGTTTTTTTCAGTGCTTTGGTAATAGTAATTTAGATATAGTTTAGGTAAAAGCAGGGTTGTAACTGGATTCAGCAAGCTTCCCGGGTTGCTGCATCAATAAAAATATGTGATCATAAAATAAAAACAAGACTCTGTCACCAATTCCTTATTTCTGTGGTTGTGGATCACATAGGCTTTATTTGTTCCCTGATTTTTGCTCTTTCTCTTGAAATTTTTTTTTCAACTGGAATACTTTTATTCCATCTTTCATGCAAAGGGTAATGGAGCTATTTGTCTTTTTATTTCCTCTTTGCTAGCTGCTGGTAATATGACAATAAATTGAATTGTAGTTGACATGTTAATATACAAGATGTATCAAAGTAATACTTAACAATCTATGCAACTCATGTCTGAGGAGATACTGAAAGATACCGATATTTAATGTTGGAAAGTTTGGCCTTTCCTTTCTTGCAGCAGGGGACATGGAGTACTTGATCCTTAATGGAAACCATTTCCTTCTTGTGTGTCTGCTTCGGTGTTCTGGACCTGTGTGTAACTTCAGTCTATGGACTTCAGAAATTATCATTATTTAGTGTGTAATAGAAAGCACTGAGACTACCCTTGCCCTCTAAGTTGTCTCTCCTACGTCTAAGAAAATAAGGAAGGTGTGTATGTGTGTGTAACTTCTATATAATGATATGGCTTCTTTATATTATCAGTTACCTTGTCGGTTGCCTTTCATGCAGCTTAACTAGATCATGATGTGCACACATAGCTTTGGCTGAACTACATATATCTTCCAAAACAATGAAAAGATGAATAAATTCCCGTTTTTTGTGGGGAAACCTTATTCTGTCTGATGCTGAAGGAGAGATCATTGTCATTGGCAGAAATTGAATCTTCACAGGTGAAGTCACTCTGCCAATCAGTGCTACTGAAGATCATTATCTGATGGAAATAAAACTGAAATTAACTTCCAGCTCATCAGAGAAAATTTGGCCAGAGTTTTGTTACTTGATTAGTCCGATGAATTCTTCCTTTGATTAAATTGAATTTCTCTAGGGAAAAAGTAATTAGAATAAGGAACTCGGAGATTGAATGGAACATTTATCTATTTTGCATTTTAAATTCATTATACTTTAAAAATACCTGTATTGTGAAAAAAATTCTAATGCTGAAGGGCTATTTAATCTAGCAACGCTGTGTCTATTTTGGTTAAGACTTCGTCCTAGGCGTGTCAAAGCAGAAAAAAAAGATATTTTTGAGTGAAGGCAATTGTCTGTTGTCTTAGTTAGGAGGCAGCTTAGGGATGTGGGGTGGCTGCCATCTTCAATGTAGAATTAGATGTCTCTCCAAAACATGTTCTGTAACTAAGCCTAAGGGTTTGGAATTATTGGGTGAAAGAAATCATGGTCTGTGTTGAACTGGGTATTAAACTAGATCATCACAGCTGCTTGTAAAGGAGTCTGGCCAGAAGAGATTTTTTGTTTACTTCTGAGGGGTAACTGCTCCCAAGGTATTGCAGGTAGCTAAACTGAGTTTCTGCAAGCATTTAATTTCCTTATGCCTACTTGCAACTTCAATTTCTTATTCACGTTTTCAGAGTTTTTCCCCCAAATTGTAGTTCCTCTGTTCCGTTTCATTTTTCTTGTCCTGTATTTTATCTTCTTTCAAAACTTGCTGCAGTTGTTCTTCACCCATTTCTCCTCTGGCTTTATCAGACATTGCAGCCAGCTTTATCCTGCTGGCCTGTGTTCCCACATGGCAAGTCAACAGACTGCTTTGCTAAGCAATCAATAAGTGGTGTTACTGCCACACCATTAACACCAGGGCTTTAACATAGGCTTTTTCTATCTTTCCTGGACTTCGATTGTTGTATTTATAGACTTTGCATGGTAGCTGAATAAGCATTATCTTGCCACTCTTTTACTTGTCCTCCAGGCTTAATAGCTGTTTCCAGTGGGCACTTGTGTTGCCACGTGAGCATAGGGAGGGTGGAGATACTGTACTCCTCATTCCCAACGGTGCTTCTCTCCAGTAGTTTAGTATTAACCAAGTTGCAAGTGTTATGCAACAAAATCTAAATTAACATGTTGTCCAGGTACCCTTGTTGTTCTATAAATTCATGCAGTTCCACCCTGATCAGTGACCAAAGAAAAAAGGGAGGCAAAAGTAAAGCAGGGAGGAGAGCAGAATTCTGCCACTTAAGTAGATTATTCTTTCTGTGCCATGAGTGCTACAAAGCATCCTCTGTACTGGGTAGCAAGGTAGGAGTAAGGATTGAAAACTGAGCAATGTCCACAGAGCACAAGCTGTAGCTCTTGCCTGGTTGCATTCACATTGCCAGCAAGACATTTAGATTTTAGGAAGTATCTGCATGGCTTGTTGTCTTCCTTCTCTGTGGGGGTTTTGGAGAGCTCTGGAAATTCCATCTTCTTTCCTGCTTTCTGTAGTGTGGAGATCAATGCTGGCTGTCAGTATATGTTTGTTGAGGTCATTAATCATTCTGGATGTATCATTTAGGTAGGTCTTCCCCCTGTGTCAGCACAATCCGTTTTTTTTTTTTTGAGTAAGTGGGGATCTGTTCAGTGGCTCAGAGTGTGCCTTTGGAAGGCTGATGTTAATGGCAGTAGTAGTTAAAATTATTGTCATTTAATGCATTGTTCTCCCGAGGCTGCCATTTCTTGCAAGCTATGTATTAAATGTTTCTGTATACAAAAAAGGGTAGAATTCCAGTCAGTCCATGTTGTCTTTGAATGTCTCAGGTTGCAGTGCTACATGAGTAGTAAAACTTTCTGCCATAATGAACAATTTCTAATCTAAAATTTGAGAACTGAAGTGATCTAAAGCTTTAAGAGTAGTTTGGAGTGGCTGCTGGTTTCCCCTTCTCATTGCAGGATGAGGTATTTTGTTTTTGATAGTAGTTCTGGTTGATTTTATGTCTGTACAAGCTCAATAACAATAAATTTATAGAAATATAACCTAATTTAACATATTGAAATTTAAAAATATTAACAACTGGCATCATTAGAAAGAATAAAAAGCTACATTTTGTATGGCCCTAAGCTAGAAAAAAAGAGATCTGTTTGTAGATCTTTTAAAAATTTAACTTCCTTTTAAATTTCTCACTCTTTTTAAATGATTTATGAGAAGTTTCCATGCGTGTCAGAAGTATTGTTCTCTTTGGCTTCAAAATGGTGTGCACTAAAGTTTTTCTCCAGATGAGAAAATTATTTCTCCTTTCTTATTTAATTACTTGCTTTAAATTTATTTAAAAATAAGTTTTCTCATTCAGACTCCCCTATGAATGGAATTGAGTATTATTTCCTGAGAAGCATTTTGGAGCCAGCTAATAAATGTCTCTGGAGGAACAAATGAGATTATTGGAATGTTTAAAATAAAGCTCCAACTTTAGGCAAAGGTTTTTTTCGTAGGTATTTTAAAGCATCTGGCAACTTTTAAAGTAGTATCTTTGTTTATTTTCAAATGAAGGTCTATGATCTTTATCACTACCATCTGAAATAGACCCTTTTGGTCAATGGCAGAGAATTTTTTAAACTCTTATTAGAAAAAAAATCAGATGAGAATATAAGTCACTTTAGCTGAAGTGGCTGAAGATGCAGATTTCTGTAAGTGGAAATACAGGCTGAATACAGAATTAGTATCTGAGAATAAAGGTATTTGAATAATATGTGGGGATTTTTTGTGTCAATCTAAAATCATCTAAGAATTTTGTTTGGAAAATAAATTAAAGCAGATTGTTAGGTGTAGTACATGTTACTTTCAGTGAGCTTTTCTGTTTCTACATACGTTTGTATAGTTTAGTTGCAAGGATGTATCTATCACAGAACACATGCAGTCAGTGGTAACTGGGTAAAAGAAACCTTCAAGCGGTTACAGTGTCCTCTGAAGCGTGAAACAAATGCTGGGAGCCAGATGTGTGAGCTGTGGCCTCAGCACCGAGACCCTCTTTCTTCCCTTCTCCCACTAAGTGGTGGCTCCATTGTCTGTCTGGGGCCTGTGTTCTGAATCAGAGTCCTGCTGTCACTTTGTGTTTCGTGGCTGGCTTTGAAAACTGAATTGATGACTGAACTCCTAGAAATCTGCATCAGCCTTCACTAAGGGGAAAAGAGATGAGTGGATGAGCGCAACGTGACGGCTCTCCTTGCTGGCAAAGGGCCTTGCTGTCTGAAGAAGCTTGTCTTTTATCTGAAGCCAAAAATGACACACAAGTTTGTGGAAGATTATATGCAGACTTAGTTGGCTATCAGTGTATACACTCAAATTGTGCTGTTGTGTGCCGGAAAACACAAATTACTTTTTTTTCTCCTCACTATGAAATAGTGAGTAGGACACTTAGACACTAGTGCCCTAGTGTCTAGTGATCTAGTGATTTGAGCAGGATAGTACCATGTCCTTTGGAGCCTGTATTAACTTGGGCCTAGTTTGGTACATATGAACTTACTTGAGTATGTGTTGTGTAAAGTCAATTTTTTTTATCAGGAGTAGTACAAAATGAGGGTTTTGATGAAAATCCTTTGTTATTTAGCTTAGTATAGTGGCTTTTCATTTCATGTGATGATAATGATTAAAGTCCATTACATAGGAATGGTTCTATTCCAAATCTCTGATATGTAAACAGAAAATCAAAATTTGTCCAGTTGGCTTTTAAGGGGTGGTCATTAGAAGTTTTAATAAGGAAGGAAGAATAAATGTAAGTATTTCTATGTTAAAAGTCTTCAAAGTGAGACATTTTTGCATGTGATTTTTACTACTTTGTACTTTCTGTCTTTGTTGTGATGGCTATTCCTGAGGTCTCCTGAAAAAATTACTGATTTTGCTTTGTTACAGAGTACTGGCAAATAAATAAGCAAATAGTCTCTGTGATTGCAAGAGAAAGCAAGCCTGCTAGCTGGTAATTCCCTATTGCCTGACATTCACTGTCTCATAAGAGAATGACCTTTTACATTTCCAGTGAACTGTCACCCGTTGGGATGGAGGCAGAAATTCAGGCTGATGGCTACACTGACTTTTCCACCTTGGAGAACAGGCCTTTCTTTAAACAAACTTATTGTGTTGAACATAGGACTAGGATGTGTTTCTTGAGGCTCACCAGACTTCTGTATTCTTAAAGCTGATTAAAATGGTTGGTTGCATTACAGTGTAATTCTGTTTTTCTCTATCTGTGCAATATTTTCTTTTTTACAGTGTCATTTTCCATCCATAGTAATGTTATTTTATCATTCTTTGTCCCCCTGCCTTTATTTTACATGCTACTCAGTTTTCCATTGTTCAAGATGATTGAAATCGTGTGATTGTGCATAAGCAGTTAATTCATCATCAGAGCTTTAAAAATAACTTGTTCAGGTTTAGTTGTGCTGCATAACCAGTAGTGATACAAATGCAGTAATTACAATTACACTGCTGGAAGCAAGTGGCATTTAGCACATTGTAATTGCCTCGTGGTTATAGTTGCCTTGAAGTGAGCCTAGTCACTAAGACAAAGGGCTAGAAACTGGACTTGAAAAGAAAACTTAGTGTAAATTAGAAATTATTTAAATAATCAATCTGTCCCTGTTTTACTAAGTTAGGACACTATTTTCAGAATTTGAAGAAAATTCATAGACTGGATTAATACTGGTTTGTATAAATACAGTTTACAAGAAAATAAGAGAACTGCTTTAGACAAGAATTAGGGAAGAAAACACTTCTTATGAGCATGTAAGAGAATATTTGACAATCAACATAAAAATAAATGAATGCACTATTGTTAAGTAGTTGTTCCAGAGCTAACTGGTATTTCAGAATAGGTTTTTTATAAGCATATCTGCCAGAATAGACATTCCTATTACAGTGAAGGAATGGACAGTAACTAAATGAATGAAGTTTTCCAAGCCACCTAAAAAATCAGATTCCAGTCAGATTAGGCCTCATAACCTGTGAACCGTGAAGAATTTTTTTATTGTTGCGCACCAAGAGTTTTGACATGTTCACCGGTCTTGTGTTACATGAAAATATATTCTGTTACGTGTAATTCCATTAAATCTAAAAACTGGTGTTGGCTACAGTGGTTTTGACACGAAGTTCCTATTTGCTTTGGATATATGTAGGATTTTTAAACTTTCTAGTTGTTACGCTATGGTTTATATGTCTGTACTTCTTTTAACCTCAAGTGTGAAAGACTTGGACAGTCAAGTCAGGGATTTGTTTGAGCAGGATTTGGCTACTACCGCTATAAACTTGTCAGAAGATGCTGCTTAAGCTTTGAGGAATTTAAGTGAATTCAGTATTTCTGTTGGTTTAATTTTCATTATGTTAGGTGTTTACCATCAAGCACTGTGATGTTGGAGAGGGCAGGGGAAAGCATTTAGGAATCCACTGGTAATACTAATTGCAGTGAATCCCCGCTGCATCGCGATTTCTCCTTTGCGACCCCACCCATTTGCGAAGCAATTTTTTCTTCGCGAGTTTGGCTTTCTGTGAGTCCCCTGGCCTGTCCCCTTCCTCGCGAACGAGGGGCTTTAACTGTGCTGTTCCAGAGAGCTGTGATTTGGGGTCTAGGGGCTATGGCTGTGGTGGTGGGATTTGTTTTGACCTTTGAAGAGCTCAGAAAGACTGGAAAGTGCTCCAGAACACCATGTTCTATTGGGAGCAAGTGGAAAGACCTACATTCCTGGTCTTTTTCTGGTATCTTTTATGGGGTTTCCACAGTAAAGCTGACTTAATCAAAAAAGTTGCATTTAAAGGCTATAAATTGGAAACAAACAGAAAAGGAAACTTACAGCATTTTTAGTATCTTAAATGAATAATGACCTACTGTCTGAGAAGAGGAACCCAAGAATACACAAGCTAGAAGCTGGAAAAATTTGTGCCTAAAATCACTTACTATCCTAGTAGTGAGAGTGACTGAAATTGCTACAGATTCTCATGAATCTGTTATATTTGCTTCTTGCGGGAACTTGAGAGGGTAGAGTTTTTCTGCTGAAAGGGATTTGTGTGTTTACCTCTCAGAAGAAAGTAGTCTGTTGCGTGTAGGTGAAGAGGAAAGAAGACCGTGATTCTTCTGGCCTTGAAATCTGCGGATATGAATATTAATCCTTTTCCTTCTTTGGTCTGTGAACATGCTAGTAACATTTGAAGTTTGACTAACAGCTATTGTAATCAGCCTTCAGGGCTTCAATTTGCTGTAGGGTCAGGAGGAAATTATTTTCCTAATGTGTAATTTGGCTTCCTGGCTGCTGATTTGTGTGGTGACAGATCATGCTGTGACAGCTGAAATACTTCCTACCCCAAGTGTTATGTTGTGCCCCTCTCATAGCAGTTGCCAGTCATGTAGCAGGGTTGGCTGTAATGGTACAGGCAGCAGTTCTTAATTTGCTGCAAGTTACTCTTCCAGAGTATTGAAGTATTGTCTACGGTGTTAGTCCAGTAATGGATGATGATGGTATCAGCTCAAGCTTTGGGAAGAAGTTTTTCGGGAAGAAATTGTTAGGGCCTTAGCAGAAAACAGTCATCTTCCTCTGTAGCATGTCGAATGGTTCACCTAGTAAAGCATGACTGAGTGACCTCATACTAAATTGCTTGCAGAGTCTTTGGGCATTGGTAATAGTAACCAATTCTCTATGGGTGACATGCATGTTTTGTATAAAAGGACAGAAAATACTATTTTTGTACTTGTACTGCAGACGCTTGTGAACTTGCTTAGGTTAGGTAGCACAAGTGCAAAAAGTGAGCAACTGCTTCTAATTCTGGAATGGGAAAAAATACCCAGAGGGGCCCTGTCAGCATTTCACTTTGAAGAAGATGTGGTCCCTTCTGTGGTCCATATTGGACAGTCTGAGAGCTGCTCTTACAGGGATTTGGGTGATTCTTTATGACTCGTTCATGGGGCTTTTTTTTTAAATGTAATTGGCTTTACCTCATTTGAATGGGATGACTCGTTGCTTCGTCCTGAATTGAGAGTCTGAGAAGCCAGTTGCAAAAACAGGCTTTCATCTCATGAAGGTGTAGGTATTTTACTTGCCATTTCCTTGCTTTGATGAAATAACCAATAAAGTAGAAAGACAGGCTTGAAAGTTAGTGAAACCTAAATAAAAGGTATAATCACAGCAACTTCATCACTGTCTCTGAGATGCGACTGCTGTGAAATGGCCAGCAGCCAAGCTTTGCAATGCCTCTGACCTCACCTGGTACTAACTGTCATCTGCTCTCTGAAAACATTTCTTAAATGATATAATGATGAATGGCACTTCTATTTAACAGTGTCATCCACTCAGAATGTTCTGTAACATCTGTTGCTTTGTTCGTGAGTTGTCACAAATACTCAGTAACTAAAGACTGGCTGAGAAAATGTTTAGGCTTTACAGAAGGGCTGTATAAATTTAGGTGGCTTGGGTAGAAAGTTTGGGCTAATTTCTGTAAGCTTCTATGTGTATTATCCTTGTGGAAGAATTGTTGCTACTTTCTGTTCTTTATGCTGACGGTGTATCATGTACAGAGTGTGGTGTCCATGGCTCTGGGGTTGTGGGTTCAGTCCCTGTATGGGCATTTGCTTGGGAGTTGAACTTGATGATCCTTGTGGGTCCCTTCCAACTCAGAATATTCTGTGATTCTGTGATATTTAAAATAGGAAGAAAGCCTCTGGAAAACAGAATTTGTGATTAGATGCGGTATGTGCTTTTATGCTTTGCTGGTTCTTGATAAACCATTAATATAAAAAGCTGTATTCTGGTAATTTTTTTGTTTGTGCCTGATGCCACAGTCAAGTGCTGTGTGTTCTTTGTTTCCAGAGAAGAGATCTAGAAAACAATCAAATGTCAGAAAACCCAACCTGAGAAGTGCAATTGCTTTTGCCTCTTAGGAAGGTGTGCTTGTATTGAAACATTCTTTCTTTAAAAATTGTGGTTGTTAAACTTGCAATAAATCAAATATATAAGAAAAGAATTTCATTCTGTATTTCTCCCCAAGTTAAAAAATGTTGGCTAATCTGCAGTTCGGGTTTTTTTGCACAGAGGATAAGCACAACATTTCTGCCATCGTCAGAAATTGCCTCTAACTGTCATTTCTGATGTCATCATTAGCTGTTGTACTCAGTGTTTTAGCCTAACATGTCAAAGCTTCATTTTCTTATGTCTTGCACTGCAGTTCACTTACAGATTTTTGAGTGGTTTTACAACCAACATTTCTCCAGTGATTTGAATGTCTTCTATCATATGTATTACTAGTTAAATTGAGAAGAATTCACTTGTTCTTGGTTTCTAGCATTAAACTTTAAACTGGTAGACCTACTCTAGTAATTTAAGTTTTAAAAGTCCAAATTTTTGTGAACTCTAGAACTTGATTTTGTAAGTTGTTTAAATGCATNGGAGGACAAGCCGTGTGGTGACTGCAGTAACTAGGGTTGTTCAGCCTGGAGAAGAAGAGGCTCAGAGGTGACCTCATTGCTGTTTACAACTACCTGAGAGGAGGTTGGAGTCACGTGGGTGTGAATCTCTTCTCTCAGGCTGGCAACACCAGAACAAGAGGACGTAGCCTTAAACTACGCCAGGGGAGGTTTAGACTGGATGTTAGGAAGAGGTTTTTCACAGAGAGAGTGATCGCTCATTGGAATGGTCTGCCCAGGGAGGTGGTGGAGTCGCCATCCCTGGAGGTGTTTAAGAGAAGACTCTATGAGGAGCTCAGTGACATGGTCTAGATGGTGGGAGGCTTGGATGGGTGGAGCGTGGTGCCCGTGGTTCCATGCTTGTGGGCCTGATCCCTGTGTGGGCATTCGCTTGGGAGTTGGACTAGATGATCCTGTGGGTGCCTTCCAACTCAGAATAACCTGTGAACCTGTCACCAGGCCTGCCCGTGCCACTGTTAATATTGAAGGCCATGCATGTTGTTTATAATCCCCTCTGTGGTGATTTTCACACTCAACCTGAGATGGGCTTCTTTTTCAGCCTGTGCCACTGCGGATTCTAAGGTGTGGGGCCTTGGAAAGTAACTGTATACAATTTTTTTGTTTGGATGTTCTGTTTGTTTTAGGGCTTTTTTGTGCGCCAGAGGAGACTTCTGGAGATGACAGCAGCAGTCTTTGTTTCACCTTAAGTTTTACTTGGGGTCAGATGACAACAAGGCTGTGGAGCTTGTACGTTTTAGGAGAAGGTTTCAAAGTATGTGGGGGAGTCAGGGATGCAGAATGGGATTTACAGTCACAATAAGTAGCAGATTGAATTTTGGGTACTAAGTGAGATTATTAAAGCAGCCAGTGAGGGAATGTTTGGGACAAGTATGTATCAAAACTAATGTTTCTCTGTGTGGCGGGTGCCTTTATTCCTGTCTGCCAAAAGTTATTGTTCTTGTTTTTGCTTTCTGGAAGTAACATCACTTTTTCTTTTAAAACATCGTATAGTGGCAATATTGGTAATGTTTGTAATTGTTCTTGTTAGAGCATTGAGCTTCAGAGTTGAAGATGAAGGTTTAAATCTCCTTTTTTCAGACGGGGATTCAAAATTCATCTTCCAGAAGTGCACACTGCTTCTGTGTGCTGGGAAATCTTAACTTCCTGTGGAAGCTGTTCCTCTTTGTGGAAAGAGGGGCGTGTTATCCCTCACTCAACTTCATCGAGCTGTATAGTAAAGACAGCCATGGGAAAAGGACGTGTGGTAGAGGAGTTATTTGTACCACTCTTGGAATTTTTCTTCCATCATTACATTGTATTCACTCTTGTACACATTATTATATCATACAGGAAAGACAATGCCCTTATTTCTTTGCCTTTAAAAGAAGGTAGCATTCCTTACGTTTTGAGAGCAATTGAAAAACAATTGCCTGACCAAACATTTAGAGGAAATAAATGGAGGATTTGAGGATCCTATTTGTGACTGAGGCATGAGTAGAGTTTAGTCTTACTGTGCAAATACTCCTGAATTTTTCCAAATTTTCATGTTAGTGTCAAGATTGAGAGTTATTACCATGCTGAGGATTAGGGAACAGTGTGAGCAAAGCTTTTCAGCTGTATAGTTAAGATACTTGGTGTATAAGTGAAGCAGAAGTTCTGTTTGTGTCTGAACTCTCTAAATTTACTAAATTCAGATACCCAGCCTGTCATATTGGTTGAAGTATGGGGTAAGCTTGGTACTGCCAGTTGCCCCCTTGGGAGTTAAACATTTTTATTCCAAAAGACTGATTTGCCAAGCATGGTACTTCTCAGAGGAAAATTAGTGTCACACATTTTTGTTTGGTATTTTGTTGGACTCTTCATTGCTGTTTTGGTTTGTCATAGCTCTGTCTACAGAATGAGGTAGGGCAGACTTCTGATGTTTAAGGTTCCTCTTTTTATTTAATAACAAAATGGATTTTTTTGTTGAATTACTTAGTTTTTTATTTTTCTTTGCAGCTTTCATCCAGTCAGATGGCATAATAGAAATGCTCCGTTTTGATGAAGGAGACCTATTGCAGGTATGTCTGAGTAAACCATCTGAACTAGCAAATTTTCCTCTTCTTTATGATAGCTGCTTTCTGAAACTCCTTCTTAAGTGGGTTTATGGAAATAAGCAACAATGAAACTTTTGGACCTTTTGGAGTTGTTTTCAGCAGAATGCTTTGATGTGTCCTGAGGTTCTGGTTCCCTGATCTTTGTGTTGGGAAACTGGTGAAGTTGACTGCAAGTTCTCTCTGGCCTGTTTGTCCAGTTCTTTTTTCTCAGAAAAATGTAGGGCTACTTTTTGTTTAAGACTTATCCAATTGCATTCCAACTCTACATCAAGATAACTCATTTGGAGGAACTGCAAGTGTTGAAGACTCCGAAACTTAAAGGCAGTCCTTGGGACCAAGCTGCCGCTGGATTTAAAGAAATTCTAGTTACTGCAGGAAGGTAATTGCTGCAACAAATATGTATTTTTCAGGTATAACATTGCTGTTTCTGTCACCTTTCTTCTAGTGTGAGTCAAAACAGACAAAAAGTTAATTTTAAAGAATATGTGCTGATATTTTGAGATGGTAGTACGTAGTAGCTGGAATGAAATACGCAGCAATGTGGTTTCATGCTAGAGCTACATACTTCTAAAGCTCTATTGACTACAATTTCATATATTTGCACTTTGCAGATTGTATTTATGTTGAGAATAATGTTTGTTAAAACTTCTTGATGATGTTAGTCCTAGTAGTTGAATGGGAGGAGAGAAGACAGGAGAAATCAATTAACTGTTTAAATGATTAAGAACACATGGTATGTGTTTGCATTTAACTTCATTAGTTAGGAGCACAGTGCTTAATGTACAATTCCTACCTCCATCTAGTCCAGAAGAATCAACATATCTAAAAGCTGTGTAGCTCTGGGCTTGTGATAGTTTCAGATTGATGAAGGTGTCTTTTTTTCCCCACTTACCTGTTTGTGTCTTTTGTTCAGTTGTTTAGGATTGTTATTCCTCCTTCTCTTCTAGGTTCTTAATGTAAATCAAGAATATGTCACTATAGATGTTAATATTATAGTTTACAAGAATAACATTCTTCAAAGTGGTGTAAACTTGTGACAGAAAAGGTTGCAGTTAAAAACAAACCAAACCACCCACCTGCTATCCCCCTCCAACAACAATAAAACCAAGAACAAACAAAACCCCCCACCCAAGCAAATAAGAAACCCCTACCAAACAAGCAAGCCCTGGGCTCATCATTAACCAATTGTTTAGCTGTCATGTGCTAAACACATTCTCATAATAGACATCTAATGTAGGCTTATGTTTGGACATGCAGTGTGGTTAAAGTTTTCCATATACAGTGAGCCCCCGTGTATTCGCAGTCTGCTATCTGCGAGCTTCAGTATTTGCAGGTGATTTTTCTGCAAGCTGTGCAACCTCGGTGCCTGCCCAGAACGTACCAGGACCCCAGTCAGCTTGGCCCCCGGTCTCACCGCTCGTGCTGTGAGCACAGCTGCCCCCTCGCCCCCCACCCTGCACAGCGACCCCCGTCTGCTCACGAATATGTAAATTGGTCCCAGCCGGGAGCCGGCACAGCGTGCCCGGGATGCGTTTAGTGTAAATGTGTGTTTTTGCATGGCTGGAATTGTCCTCTGCCGGGCTACATGATGGGGTGACGGGGCTGCCATTGTGTGTGTGCCACTGTGTGCCAGGGGCTGCTCGGCCGGCTCTTGCCGCTGGCTCCGCCCTCAGGTCCCGGCTTGAGGCTGGCCCCGCTCTCAGGTCCCGGCTCCAGATCGGCCCCACGGCTCCGGCGTGGCCATGGGCGCTGGGAAAGACTGACACACAGCAGGGCAGTGCCCAAACAGCACTGGAGCACCCGGAGGGTGTGGGGCAAATTTGCATATTAATGAGCTGCCAATCAATGTGGAAGGCGGGCTTCACGGGACCCGAATAAGCCCTCGCGGCCATGATGTAGGAGACCCGACTGTAGTTTGTATGGTTTAGATTATGATTGTGGCCCTTAAGCCTGAGATCCCTGTGTAAGTGAAACCAATTCCTTCTAATCAGAATGAGAGCATATACTGTTTTCTCTAGTTTACAAATTACTTGGGTTTTTTTATGAAGATCTCTTATGGTGACCTCTTTTGAATACTTATTGCAATTAAGAGAAAATTAAAGTGAAATACACTATTGTAAAAACTGACTTCCCTCTTGTGAACAGCTTTCTGTAAGTTTTCACAAATGTTTGTTGATTGTAGATCATCTATATTTACAGCACAAATACCATGATGCAGTATCATGTTATGTCCCCTTCAGGTGAATTTTTTTTTTTTCTTTTTAAATATAAACCCCAACCAATTCAGTGCATAAAATGACTAATAATCTCTGAAGTGTCAAATCCATCTCCGGTCTTGAATTTTCCCCAGTCCTGTTGAGAATTTCATATCTTTACAGGGGAAACAAGCTTTTTTTTTTTCTTGTTTGAAAGAGTTACTTTCCAAATAAGACAAATCAACTGCCAAGTCTTGAATAATTTCATCGTTGGCAATTCCTGCCTTTGCTTTCCAGTTAGTGTCATCCCTTTTGATACTGTTTTTGCAGTGCATACTGTTGGTGAAATACTCCTTATGTGTTTCAATCACCCTTCAGGACTTTGGTTGTAAAATTGGGTTTAACCAGACTAACTGAAAACAGTATTTATGAAAGAGCAGAAATCTTAAATATTTAAGTAGAAAAGAATTGCATTTGGTAAAAATAAACTGACAATGGAAATGTGGTCAGTTCTTAATAACAGTAGCAAAGTAGAGACTCTACTTTTTGGGTGTGGGCTTACAGTTTGTGGTTTAGAAAGTGCTATACCGTGTCATTTTACCTCCCGTCTTGACAGAACAAAAGTGCAAATTCTATTTGTCAGCGTGCATGTTCAAATTAAAGAGTTATGTCTAAATAAATCAGCACTACTAGACTTTTCTTATTCTGTGTATTCTTCACATAAATCATTCCTTTTTAAGGATAAGGACTCCACAAATTTTTAAAGTCTTCAAATAATTTAGTTAGATCCTGAACATAGGGCAAGAATACTGTTAGTGTAAATGCTGTCTAGGGTTTGAGTTTTTTCTTTAATAAGAAGTGGTTTGCAGATGTGTGAATAATTGGTTGCCACTTGAAGAATCATACATTTTTGGTTGATTGGAGTGGACCTTGGCAGTTCACCTAGTACTTTCTTTCAGGTAGTGGTGTGTGTAGATTGACTGCCCTTGGCAGGTGCTTGATTCTTTCATTCTTACAACCTCTAGAGAAGTAATTTCTGTATCTTTTAAGTATCTGTTTGTTTCATGTCTAAGCTGATGTTGCTGCTGATTTTTTCTCAAATATGTATATATTCAACTGGGGGG
>WEKX01010310.1:276673-296473 GCA_013390025.1 Pitta sordida
GTATTGGTTTTTTTCTCTACATAATGGTAATTTTGTACTAAAAAACACAGCTTCTTCATACAAAATTTAAAAACTGCTCTGAGACGTTCTTTACTTGATTTTTATTTAAAGTGTATGATTTAACTAGAACATTAGTGCTGAGAGAGGGCTGAGTAGTTCCTTCCTTCTGTAGTACCACTTGTTACAGCAATGAGGTATAAGGTTTGACTGCTTTTATGTAACAGTTTGTATTTCCCTGTGCTCTCCAGACACATTGTTTTCTTTAGTGTGCTACCAGTTAATTAGTCACTCCATTTCCAGTTTTGGATTTGCACTCTCCTTCAGTTGAACTTCACCTTGTCAGTGTCAGGCCATCTCCTGTGTGTCCTGATTATTTGAACCCTTGTCCAGAACTGACAGATGCTTCAAGCTCTCTGTAATGTCACCTGCAAATGTTAGGAGGCCTGAAGTAAACCACAACTGTTGCTTTTAGTAATTTAGCCTTCCATGTTAAACCAATGTACTGTCTCACTTTTTGAGGGCTTTGTTTTGAAAAGTGAACAGTAAAGGACGTTTTATTTTTCAGAGCAAAATTTCCTTTGTTTTTTTGGTTCATGAAGTACTGTTTCCCTGGTCATTCTGTTTGTTGTTAGAGCTTTTGCCTTCGGTATCTAATGTTCTTCTGCACAATGGGGCCACTATTTTCTAGAGTGAGCAGTCTTTTATTCAGACTTCTGCTTATGTAATAGTATTTTTAACTTCCTAAAATGAGAATTTGACTTTCCAGTCAAATTCTTTTAATATGGATTTGATGCAATAATCTTGAGTGTATGAAATTATTTTTTTACAGGTGAACTCCTAGAAATTATTTTACTGATACTTACTGGTTTGCAGAATAACTGAAATAGGAAAAAAGAAAACCTGTGTGGTTATATATACTTTGTATATTTTTTGTCTTTGTTCATGAACTGCTGTAAACTGCTAGTTACAAAAGCTGGTAATAAGAATGGTAATGATCCTAAATGTCAAATAGACAGGATCGTAGTATCAACAATGCTGTTTTCAGGGAGTAAAGTCTAAGTGCATTTTTTAATTAACTCAAATTTTTAATTTGTATATTGATTTTTTTAAAGGGTTTTAATATGATCTCCACTGATATCTATATAGCCAAACTGCTAAGATACAGACTGTGTAAATGGGCAATAATGTGGCTGGACCACTGACCTCCCATGGGTGTGTTCTACAGGACAGAGTTCAGCTGGTGGTCGGTTGCTGTGATGGAGCTTGGACCTGAGGACTGTACTGCTCAATGTCCTCGTTAGCAGCCTGGGTGATGTATGGAGAGTACTCTGTGAGTTTGGAGATGGCACCAAATTGGGCAGAGTAGTTTTTGCGCTGGAAGGCAAGGCTGCTATTCAGAGGGACTTTGGCAGGCTAACAGGAACCTCATGACGTTTAGCTAAGGCACTTAGGAGAGAACAACCCTGTGTGACAGGATGGGCTGGGCAGTGGCAGCAGCACTGCAGCAGAGACGTGGAGAGTTCTGGTAGGCAACAGTTGCACATAAGATGTCCATATGCTGTTGTAGCAAAGACTGCTGCCAGCCTATTGAGTTGTGTGAACAAATACAGAGCCAGGAGATAAAGGGTGTGATTTTTCACTCACCACCTGTGGGGCTGCACCTGGAGTATTGTGTCCAGTCTGGGCTACCCAGTACAAGCACTGACGTACTGGAGCAGGCGCAGCAGAAGGATACGAGGATGATCAGAGGGCTGGAATGTTTCTCATGTTAGGATGTGTTTCTTCAGCCCTTAGAAGACCAAGAGGGAAACTTAGTTTGCTGTGGGCAGGATAGAATTGACAGGAGCCAGACTTTTTCATTGTGCACAGTGGAAGGAAGAGGGACTTTCAACTCAGATTTTGGCATGGGTCATTCCAAGCCCATGTAAGAAAAAACCTTTTAAGCTTGAGGGTGATCAAATACTGGACCAGGCTACTCAAAGAAGTGGTAGAATTTGTGTCTATTTTTGGATACCCAAAACAGTATGGCCCCAAGCTGTGAGTGACCTGCACTAACTAAACCTCCCCTGCGCAAGGGTTGACTTGATGGCCCTTGGAGCTTTCTTTCCCACATCTAGGATTTTACAAAAGAATAAGAGCAATCTTAGTTCATTGCCATTGCTTGTGAGCGGCTAAAGTCCTCCTTCTACTAGAGGAATTACCATCCCCAGGCTTTAGTTTAAAAATAATTAATTGGTGCCCAGGAGTGACTGCTGCCCAGCATATGTTGCATCAGCTGAAGTCAACTGATGTTTTTGTTTCCTTATGTGTGTTTGAGTCATGAAAGCGAATGGCAGGAATGACTCAGTTCAGTCCACTTTCAGCTACCTTTCAGGTTACAGCA
This sequence comes from Pitta sordida, assembly GCA_013390025.1. Lineage (NCBI taxonomy): Eukaryota > Metazoa > Chordata > Aves > Passeriformes > Pittidae > Pitta > Pitta sordida. Next base: position 279,057 of record WEKX01010310.1, read on the forward strand.
TTCATTCTTTTCATTACCTTAAGCAACATGTTCGTCATTTAATTTTGTTTCTTTTAATTACACTACTTATTAGCATAGAGCTCATGAATGCAGCAATGAAGTTTTAAGCTTCCATCTACATACTGGTTTTGTAGCTTTCTCTCAACATCTAGTTGCAAGCAGCACATAGCTTTTCTACAAGAAGGAACCAGCCTTACTATAAAAAATAGTGAAATGTAAAGTGTTCTGAATGAGTTTTTCGAACTGCAACAGTCGGCCCTCTTCTACTTTGCGTCCCCCATATTGCAGCTTCACATCTTAGTGGCGTGATTTTTGAGCGATGAAAGAGGCCTCTTTTGCAACTGTGCATGCACGACCTGGCATGCACTGATACTCAATTAGGCAGTCATGAATATGCAAACCAATCTGCACAGCCACGGCAGCAGCTCCACTCCTGGTGGAGTGGGCCTGGCAGCAGCCCGCCCAGTCCCGGCACGGCTGTGGCAGCCCCTTGGTCCTGGCACAGCGGGCAGGGTGGCCGCGGTGGGTGCGACAGCAGCTCTGCTCTCAGCACAGCCGGGCACCTGCCCCACTCCAAGAGAGGAGGCTTTGTGCAGTTATGAAAGATTTACAGACTCTCAGGATAGCCATGGTGTCTGAGACTTTCTCAAATGACTCTCCAAGACATACTCGTCCACCCTGAGTGTAGAGGGACCACGTCTACCCACGTGGAAAGACACTGAGACAGTGGTGCGGGCAGCTCTCCTGCACCATTGTCCTTGGCCGAGTGGAAAAGTGTTTTTTCCTGGTGTGGGGTGGCTGTGGGCACTGGGAAACACTGACATGAACACCGACACACAGCAGAGCAGTGTCAAAGCGGCGCCGGAGCACGGAGGGGCTGTGTGAGGGTGGGGGACAAATTTGCATATTAATGAGCTGCCAATCAACACGGAACGCGGGCTTTGCAGAAGATGAACAAGGCCGTGGTACTGTGGTATAGGAGTCCCAACTGTAGTGTGGATATTCTTGTATAGGAGGAGTACAGAAAGCTTTGATTGTTGGAAATTTTGTTAACATTAAAGAGATATATTTGGTCTTGGTTAAGACGGCCTCCCTGATCTGCCCCCACTGTCTTTGTTTAAGACCTTTGAGCTCTAATTTAGTTGCTTAACCATAAGTAACCAGTGCTGTTTGAGATGTCCTGGACATCTACATGGACTGGACACATATGGCCCAGGGCATAGGAGAAACCATGTCCTTCTGGATGTCAGTCTGAGCCCAGGCAGATTGCCCTAGGACATGTATCTGAAGTGTCTATGTTTAGATGACTGCATGTAGGGACAGGTAATATGACCTCTTACCAAGAAGTGAAAAATAGCTATTACGTATAACAAATCAATGAGACATTAAAATTAACTTGGTTGTCGTGATTGGCAGTTTTCGTGGGATTTTTTTGGTTTTATGTTCTGGCTAAAGTTAACAACTTCAGAGAAAGCCTTCAGGCTATAATATGTGTTTTTTGATTTTCCGTGTATGCAAGATTATTATCTGGTGTCTTCCACAACTGTACTGAGACTATAAAGTGTGCTTTGAGATACAGATTCTCTGAAATCTTGAAGTTATGAACCTCTTAAGAGAAACTATTCCACGTCTCGAAACTAGTGCTGGCTGACTGCCTTCAAATTTTCTAACTCACTGTGTGCAAGTTTTCTCAAGATCTTTATTCTGAAATCCCTTTGGTTTATCGTTTAATCCTTCTAGGGCTATATAAGAGATAAATTAAGGCATGAAACTGTTGGTAGCAACAGCCTATATGTTATGTGCTATCTTTAAATTAAAAAAAATAAAAAAGAATCATCTGTCTTCAAAATTGTTTTCAAAACAGCCTTTTGGGTGGAAGGATTATAAATCCCCAGTACGGATGATTTTTCCCTCTTCTGCTTCTTTTCCCCCAGTCAGTTGTATATTTCTTCTCTTTTTTTTGTGCTGACCTTAGTTTTTGTTTTTAGGCATTTGGATTGGGAAATTAATCCAAATGAAGTTTTTTTCCTCTGTAATTTAGTTTATTATGTATCTTGACATATTAATTGTGTGCATGTGCAGCCTACTTGCAGAAGAAAAGCCTAAGCTGTACTAATTAAAGAGCATAATGTTATTTGTCTTTACTTGATAAAGTGATGCTATTAAACAAAACCAACACTTTAAATAGTGGATTGATCAGGTACATGGTTTTATTTCCTGTTATTTATGTTCGATGGTTTTGTGCAGTCACACAGGAAAAATAGCGTAGCTGTAGTACAGTAAGTCCACAATTATACTTAAAAATCAAACTTAAAATTTATTTAGAATTGATAACTGAACACAGTTACATGTTTTTGTTTACTGCACGAGTCAAAAGATTGACGTGTAATAAAAATGAGTGGTAATTATAGAAACTGCCACATGAGATTTATTTTTGGTTTAGTTCCATGATGCTGTGGCTGCTGAAGTTGGTATGCTGTTTCTTTGCTCTTGGTTGACCCTGATCCACAAAAACAAACAAACCCCAGCAAAACTCACACAACAAAATACAAAAAATCTGTGAAACAAACCAAAAAGCAAACAGCTTCTGCTCAAAACAGAAAGTATCATTAAAATGAGGTTGTGATTTTGCTTGTGTTTAATGGATATCTGAAAGCAAATTCCAGGAATTTCCTTGTGGGAATCTTTGATGGATTTTTGCTCTTAAATCTATTTGATGTGTATGAGTCTTCCCAGAGTGATTTGTGTTTTCAAACTTGACCTACAGGTACTAGACTTAATACAGTTGGGTCTCCTATACCACAGTATAGGAGTCTTAATCAGGTCTTGCGTAGCCTGCCTTCCATGTTGATTGGCAGCTCATTAATATGCAAATTTGCCCCACACCCTCACACGTTCCCCCTGGCCCCCTGGCGCTGTTTTGGCACCGCCGTGCTGTGTATTGGTGTTTGTGTTGGCGCTTCCTGGTGCCTGCAGCAACCCCACACCGGGAAAAAACCCTTTTCTGCTGGGCTGGGGACACTGGTGCGGGGAGCTGCCCACGTTGCTGTCCCAGCAGCTCTGAGGGAAAGGGGGATGGAGGGAACAGAGGGGAGAGGGGGGTCCGGGGCAGCTCAGGGCGGAGGGACAGACCAGGGCCACGTGGCTCACCACGGGCAGAGCAGTGCGCCACGGTCCGTGCAGCACAGTATGGGGGTTGATTTGCATATTCATGACTGCCTAATTAGAATATTCGTGCATTTCAGGTCGCACATGTGCAGTTGCGAAAAAGGGCCTCCTTCATTGCTGAAAAATCACACCGCTAGGATGTGAAGCCGCAGTATGGGGGGTGTGAAGTGGAAGAGGGCTGACTGTATTTTCATAGCAAATTTGTAATTTTAGGACATAATGGGAAAAACCTTGAGTGTTCAGTCAGGTAATTTAGGTCCCACCACTTAATTACAGCCATGGGTATGTTGTAGTTGCACTTTGGTCCATTATGTATATTTCCATTTGTTTCTGTGTTTTTCTGGAATTAAGTGTGATTTTCACTGCCCTCTGACTACAAGTTGGCCTGGGTGGAGTCTTAGACTGAGACTAATAATAGGGGTATTGACTGCCAGTTACAATGCTTTAGAGTGTAGATAACAAACAACTTTCTGTATTAAATTATTTAAAACTTAATAGAACATGCTGTATTGTTAGAGCCAAAGGTAGTTATCAAGGTTGGGACAGTGGTGGTAATGGCATTTTAGTTGCCTTGTCATAGAGTCTGAACCTGTTAAGTAGCTCCATCATCTGACCGTCAGATAATTGCTGGTAATTTAATTATGTGCTTTTAGCTATGTTTTAAAACAGAAAAAAACTCCATTATTGAAAGGAAGTTTTATTTGATTGTAGTGAGTAATATACTTTCAAGGGCATTGGTAAGGATTACACGGTATTTTATGTATCTGTTAACTTCCGAGTAAGTTTGGTGGTTGTTGTGGTCTAACCCCAGCCAGCAGCTGAGCTCCACACAGATGCTGGTTCGCTTTCCTTGGTGGGATGGGAGAGAGAATATGAAGAGTAAAAGTGAGAAAACCCTTGGTTGAAATAAAGACAGTTTAATAGATAAAGCAAAAAAAAAGAATTCACAGAAGCATAATCACAGAATATGCTGAGTTGGAAGGGACCCACAAGGTTCATTGAGTCCAGCTCCTGGTTGTGCACAGGGCATTGCCAAGATTAACAGCATACACTGAGAGTGTTGTCCAGACACTTCTTGAAAACCTGTTCCAGTGCCAAACCACTCTCTGGGTGAAGAACCTTTTCCTAATACTCAACCTAAACCTCTCCAGACAGGTGTCTCAGAAGTCATAGAGCCACTGTGTTTGTCTCAACCCGTGAGACTTCTCGTGGTTGAATTGAGAAAATAACACGTGGCGGTTTAAAACTGGAATATTTGCCTTTTACCTTTCCAGACTCAGGAAAACGTAAGGTCTGGAAGGCAGATCTGAGGGTTTTTTTTCTGATTAATTGCTTTAGATTACAGAGCTAATAAACCGACTTGTTCGGCAGTGTTTCCTAGAGTTGCAGATAGAAAACATTTTGTATCTTAAGCATTCATCAGTTAACTAAAACAGATTTTAAATGTCTTTTTTCTGAATTTTAGTTAAATTTCTCTTACAACGTGTTGTAAACTCTTTCATGATTGTAAGTATTTACTTACATCTCACTGGTAATAGAAAATGAAGTGGGACATCAGAAATTAAGAACCTGAACTAAAAGCTTATCAGTGTGTGAGTAGTATACCTTAGCTAGGAAAACATGGAAACATTTGCAAACCAGTGTATTTTAACAAAGAATAAGAAATGGCCTGTTTTCTAGATTACAAAAGGAATATAATAGGCAAGTTTAAATGAAAGCTTGCTGACTTTTGAATTAAAATGAAATTGACAGTATAAAAGAACTTACCTCATCTCTTAGGATTCTCTTTAGTGAGGAAAACCTGCACTTTTATTCTGTATTGCAAAGTGTAATTTCTTGTGAACCCCTTCCTGTAATGTCCCTTTAGCAAGGCAGTCTGACTCTATTTCAGAGGTTTTAAACAAAACAATCTAATTGATACTCTTCCTAGACTCTCAGAATTGAAAATCCACAAGCGTATTAGCTTAATTTTACAATGGTAAATAATACACTTCTGGCTTTCTTTGGTTTGCTGCAAATTAGAGTGTGAATAAACCAAATAATTTCATTTTGAGCACTAAAATCCTCAGTTTGATCTCCAAATCCTGTGGGAAGACAGAAGTTTTCAAAATCAGGTGTCTTTTAACGTTGCGTAGCTGTATCAGGAGGACATTCCGTATGCAGCCTTCTAAGCCAGCTTTGTATTTCTTAGACAAGGGTAAACTAATTGGAAATCCCTAGACAACCTAACCTCCTTGTTTTCAGGTAATTAACTGTAATGTCCAGGAGAGTGGAAGGGAAGGTATGAATAATAGAGGCTAGAAGATCATTAGCAGAGAAGGAGATGAAGTTTCCTAGTCAAATGGAGATTATAGCCTTCTTTGTTTTCTAGGTGTTAAATTACATCAATGAGATAATTGCTGGACTGTTACCTGGTTTATTTGCTTTTCTTCGTAGTCCGATCCTTACATCTATGCTAGGTTTTTCTTTTGTTCTATACACTGTTATAATTTCCTGGACTTTTTTCTTTCTCTGAGTTTTAAGTTGTTAAGCTGGTGGTTATTTACATTTTATAGGAATTCCCACCATTGGAACTTACCACAGTTCTTGTCCTGGGCTAAACAATCTTTCAGTAGAGACTTGATTTCTTTAATTTGAAAAAGCCTATTTGCTTTTTTCTGCTCCAAATAAGAACTTCTCCTTTTGTCTTTCAGGGTCTAATGTACTAACTTGTTGCAGTTACCAGTTTTGGGTTTTTTCCCCACAGGAGGTATGGTGCTGTTAATATCTTTTTTTTTTTTTTCTTTTACAGACTGAGACAACTTTAGGCCTCAGTTCATATCAACAGAAAAGGTAAGCATATTTCTAGAAGTTTAATACAGACTTTAATTGCAAGACTTGTGATACTTTTCATAAGAATAATAAAGTTTTAGTGTAAAAAAGGTTAGATACAAATTATGTGAATTTTTTCAGTGATTTTTCACACACAGAGGAAATGAAACTGAAATGTAAAACAGTTTTTAATATTCAACAAGTAAATCATAGAATTGCAGAACAGTTTGAGTTGGAAGGGACCTTAAAGACCATCTACTTCTACCCCCCAGCCATGGGCAGGGACACCAGGCTGGTTATTGCTCCAACCAGCCAGGCCTTGAACACTTCCAGGATTAGGGGCAACCTGTTCTAGTGCCTCACCACCCTCACAGTAAAGAATTTCTTCCTAATATGCAGTCTAAACCTGCCCTCTTTCAGTTTGGAGCCATTTCTCCTTGTCCTATCACTAAATGTCCTTGTGTGAATCCTTCCCTAGCTTTCTTGTAGCCCGTTTTAGGTACTGGAAAGTGCTGTAAGCTCTCCCCAGAGTCTTCTCTTCTCCAGACTGAGCAGATCCAACTCTGCCAGCTTGTCTTCGTAGGAGGGGTGCTTCCTCACTCTGGTCATCTTTGTGGCCCTTCATGAAGAAGAAACTTACCATATGGAATAAAAATGAAAGAATTCTTTAATTCACTTTGTGATGTATATCACAGAGTAATTAGGCTTTTTTTAGAATCCATTTACTGAAGTTATTTTTATTGAGAAAGGAGTTTGTTTGCCTGCTTCAAAAGATGTTGTTTTGAGGAAAAACTTGATGATGTTATTTTTGATGCATTCTTGCCTGTTCCGCTCTGTCGCATCATAAAAGTGTTAAGGTTGGAAAAGACCTCCAAGATCATGAATTCCATGAACAGAGTACCACCATATCACAAAGTTCCACATCTATTCTTTTCTTGATGGTGACTTCACCTCTTCTCTGGGGAGCCTGTTCCAATGCTCAACCCCTTTTTCAGTGAAATTTTTTTACTTAAATTCCAACCCGAATCTCCCTGGTGCAACCTGAGGCCATATCCCCTCGTTCTTTCCCATGTTACCTGGGAGAAGCGGCTGTCCCCTACCTGGCTGCAACCTCCTTTCAGGTCATTGTAGAGAGTGATAGAGTCTCCCCTGAGCCTTCTCTTCTCCAGGCTAAACAACCACGTGGTCCTCTCCTGTCCTCTTCAGTCCTGAAGACATAATCTGTTATTGAACAACTTAGCATGTATAGTAATGGAGAAGGAAAATAAGTAGCCTCTTTTTTACCCTGCTCTCTAATTTTTCTCTAGAGAATCATCAGATATTCTTGTTTATTTAATGAGTGCATTGAACAGTAATAATGAAGCTTGTTGGTTGAACAGTAGGATTCAACAAACTGTCATAGTGCATTTTCAGTAAATACAGCTATATTTCTTCCATGAGCTGTTTCCTGTTCGTTTTCAGGAAATCTAGAAGAACTAATTTTTTTTTCATTTTTAATGAATTCTTATTTTCCTATGCATATAGTTGCTTAAATGTAGGCTTAAGTTCCTTCTTTTTTGCAAGTTTTGAAAAATCTCTAAAATCTCAAAACCTCCAGCTGTGGGCAACTGTAGCAATGTGCTGCAGTATGTCAGTTAGATTGCAAGTATGAGAACATGAATCTGTATGAATGACAATTGAATTGAGATACCATGATTAGTGTGTTTTGTCATGGATAGAGCTGGCATTTGCAGAGATACTTTAAATGGAAATAGTATCTTGTTTAAATCATTAAATCTCAATGGCAGAAAGAAAGTGCCTATATTGGCACGTAGTGCAGTTTTTGCAATATTTTTGTCTCCCAGAAAACAGCTGAATGTTCACTTGGGAGTTGGACTAGATGATCCTATGGGTCCCTTCCAACTCAGAATAACCTGTGAACCTTTGAATTTGATGGTTCTTGAGGTTGAGGCCATGGATTTGATTTGTCTCTGGGATTTTTTCATTTTCATTTCTCAACTAAGATTGCTTTCTGTGTTGGGAATTTCGGTGTTCTGGAGTGTATTCTATTAGATCACTGGTTTAGATATTTGAAAGACATCCAGGTCTCTTCAGAGAACTGCCCTGTTTGGGGTTCAGTCACAATGTGGTAATGATCTGCATCACAAACTCTTCAATGCTGTGTTATGTAGTAAATATCCAATTTGCTGTCTGTCTGTTATTGGTTTTGCATGAACCATTTCTTTATACATTTTTCTAGGTGATTTTTTCAATGACATTGCTAAAACCAATACTTCTCTCAATGACTTCTCTTTGTTCTTAACGAGATTATAATATCTTCTTGGTTCAGCTTGCAGATATTTGTTCCCTATTTAGACAGTTTATTCAGTTCTTTGATCTGGTTTTTTTTTTTTTAGCACTAATTGGAAGGAGAGAAATGAACTAGCAATTTAATTTATTTTGTTCTTGTCCGTGGTCAGGTTACAGTGCATCAATTCAAGTTTCTCCCTGTTCTTTCCCCACCCTTTCGCCAGACAGCCTCCCCTTGGAAATTGTTAGCTTTGAAGTTTAACGCCTGATATCATGAGTATGTTTTCCTGATACAGGATTAATGTAGGCATAACTGAGCCAACCACTGTCTGGGTAATTTATGGAAAAAAACTACTTTGCCAGTCTTTGTTCATCTGCATTTGTACAAGTGGCTGCTGCCAGATAGTGAAGCGATCAGTTGTTTTGTGGGAGTACATCAGTGTCTCACTGAGCCTGTGATTAATATTTCTAAAAGAATTTTAACTATAAAAATGAAAATACATTTTCTGATCTATTCAACTCAGCCTTGTTTTTTAAACGTTAAGAAGTTGTGAATGCACTTAGGTCACTTACAGAACATTTTTAGCTAAAGAAAATCTTTGTGGTGGCTCTTTCAAGGATATTCTGGCACAAAAAGCACCTACTGTGAGGTATTTGCCTATTTGTAGTTGTAAAAGTTCACATGGTGATTTTTAGAAACACTTCTATTTGATCTTGTGGTAATAGAAATAAAGTAGCAGCTTTTTCAGAGATAGTGTTGCTAAAAAAAATTGTGAGATCTCTGTTTCACTGCTTAACACTGCCGTATAAATTTCTTGACAATTTATGGCATGGGAGAGGAAATTAAACCTTTTAAACAACCCGTAAACTAATGTGGGGAAAATGTATGTGGAGTATGCAGAGATTTGAATTTTCTACAGTAGCAATTAAAGATGTTACAGATAGGATTCCACAGGACACAGACCTTCTCCAGAAATCCCAGAACAGCAGCAAAGGTAAAGTGAGGATACGGAGAAACAGTTGCTGCCCAACTTTGCAGAAATCTTTAAAATATACTGTATTTGACAAGCATTTTCTTGGTCTCTGAACGCAAAGATAGGTATGGATTATCTCAAACTGAGTGCCTAGTACTGTGTGATAAACAACAAAGCAGTATAGACATGCTGTGGAACGTCCTTAAGATGGAAGAGTATCTCAGCACAGATGGATATCCACATCACCTACAGTCTTTTCAGGCATTGCTATTTTGACCACTTTTATATCTGCATCTGTGACGAGCCTTATTGAGACATGAAGCTGTATTTCAGAGAATTGCATCTGGTAGTAGGTTCTGGGTAGTAGCGGTACTGTAGTTGGTAGTTGAGGTAAATGCCCACTCACTTGGATGACAGCGTGGGTGGAACAGTGAGGATAATGATCATGTTGGGGACTGTGTGTAGTTCACTCTCAAATCTCATTCTTAAAATCAAAATTCTTGCAGAAGGAAAGGAGTATTGAAACCATTTAAATTATAGGTTCAGATGGCTCCTGGCTAGTTCTTAAGTCTGCCAGAGCTTGTTGGTGGCTACCAGTAGTTCTCCCAGATTTTAAAAGTTAGAGAAGTTGGAGAGGTAGGGAAGGAAAAATGTTTAAATTGTGCTACAGGACTAGGAGCCATAGTTCTACATGCATACAATAGTAATTAACTTAATGTCATTATGCTGTAAACTTGCCCTACCCATGGGTGTATCCAGCCTTCGGTGAGTGAGTGCCCAGCAGAGCAGACATTATCATCATTTTCTAGCCTGCTGCAAGTTAACTCATGTTGGGCCTTTCAGTATGCAAAGTTTGGGAATTCCAATATAACTTGTTCCCATTTGAATCTTATTACAGGTTTTACTTTTATTATGATACTTGGCATTCATTATGATGTTGCTGCCTTTACCAAACTGTAACCATTTAAGGACTCTGTATTGTCTAACTGGTTGTCCAGAATAATATGATTCTGTGGTGTGAGAAAATGTTGCCTGAGCTTTTTATGTGTGTGGAGAATTGCAGATGTCTTGATGCAAGTTAGGCCAAGTTAGTCTTGCCAGTATTTTCAATGCGTTTGAAAAAAAATATTATCACTTTTGTAAATACTATAAATTTTTCTAATAACTTTTCCATAAAAAAGAGTTCAATTTAAATTTGGAACAAATTTGCAGAATTTTTTTTTAAATCACTGTTAAAGAGTGGTTTCTGTTCAGTGTTATCTTGACAAAGGAGGTCCATGAGTTTTTGTCCATTTTCATTGAAAAATGCACACTTAAATGATTTTTAAAATTGGACTGTAAACTTTGAAGACCTACTACCCACTTGTTTTGTTCTTTAGAAGTATCACTGCCTATATAATTTTCCAACTGTATTCTCCCACGTCCAGTGTCTTTGTAAACTTCATTTTGTTGCAAGGTTTGCTTTTAGCCTGAGAAGGAATACCCATGCTCTCTTATTTTGTAATGAGTCACAGCAGTGCTTAAAACAAAGAACTGTAATTTTTTGTAGAGCTGAACAGTTTTTCCTATTAATGTCTTACACCTTCACTTGTGTTGTGATCTGTACACATAACATGTGTGTGCTCACAAATGTATGCTAAGGCTGACTGGCTGTGCCTTTTCTTGCCCCAGTAGCAGTTTATTTCTTTTATGTGGACAAAGCTACTTTTAACCTCTCAGTAGCACTGAAGTTGCTTCAACATCCAAACTTAGAGAGTTGTAAATTGATCAGCATGAATAAATCTCTCTGAATTAAAAAGTGTGAAGAATCAGTTATGGAGTTTTAGAGTGCATCATGGAGATGTTTTTATTTTAAAAGATTTTGATTTGTGATACTTTTGTTGTTGCCCAGATGTGTGCTATTAGATGATAAAGTTAAGACTTTGTACTGTGGTGTTAAATTTTTCCTCCTGTAAATCTCTAAATAGCTTTCTTGTTGAAGTGGTTCTGGAGTATGGAAAGACATCTGAATTTGATCAATAATTAGTTTTCCTGGAATTAGGCTGGATGGAATTGGATTGAGTTCAAGGCTTCAGCTTTCATAAGACAAGCCACATGTGCCTGTCCCATCCATTTCCTGGCTGCTCCCTCTGTTGTGGCAGAACTGGGAGGTTCTGCTGCCCTGGCTGGGTTTGTGGAGCAGCTTTGCTTACCTAGGAGAATTGACTGCAGCTCCGTCTTTGGGCATTTGGGATTGATGCAAAATCAAGGATCTGAAACAAGAGTGCTTGTTTAATATCAGTAACACAAGCATTTGAAGAAAAAAGAAAGCTATTGACCTTGAGCCATTTAGGAGACATTGATCTTCTGTTATTTTTTTAGACTTTCCCGTTTAGTTTTTTATTGTCTCCCCATTTTGTTTTATTATATGAGTACAATTTTTCTTCAGCCCCAAACAGAGTTACAGAATTGCAGAGATGCTTAAGTGTGGTCACAATGCCATCATTCTGAATAAAAAAAAAGTCTCAGTCAATGAAACTGCTTTGTATTTTTTATTACCATTTCTGCTGTGCTCTATGTATAACTCTGCTGGTAAAATAAGTGGTAGTAGAAGTTGCTTCTAGTTTATTGTCTTCCCTACAAAAAACTCTGGATTTTTTGAGTGCTACTTAAGTTTTGGTCTTCATTTACTAGAGTTCTCCTGAAGAGTTCCCAGTGAGAGGTTAGTAGGGGGAAAGCTAAAGAATGTTTCCAAAGTGGGGTTGCCTTCAGGATACCGCGAGTTTTGAACGGTTTATGGATGGGCTGTTTCTCCTATGTGGCCTCAGTACCATCAAATGGGTCTGAGATTGCTTATGTACTAGTATAGATGTAGTTACATGATGTGTACATAAATTATTGTTACACATTGGACAATATCTGTTGGACATTTCTATGAAAGATGATGTAAACCTGTGTAGCATACCGTTTCACTTAGCCATCATCATATAGAGAAAAAGTTTACACTTCAGTTATGCCCATTTTCAAGATACATACGCTTGCATAATCTTTTTTGGAGAGACCACACAATCATCCAAGAGGCTGGTAAAATTACAGTGTTCTGACTGGACTAGTTTTATTTGTTTCTTCTTTTGAATTAGTTGCCCTATTAGTATTAATGAATGTTTTGCTAAGGACAGGCTATTTGAGATGAGAAGGGAGCAAAAGTGTATCATTTAATGTCAGCATTTCAATTTTTCTTGCAGTGTATCCCTGTATCGGGGAAATTGCCGACCCCTCCGTTTTGAGCCACCAATGCTGGATTTCCATGAACAGTAAGTTGAAAAGTCTTTTGATCTGTTTAGTGAGACTAATTTAAAAAAAATTCCACTCAACCCCCAAACCAAAAACGCAGTGAGGGGAGGGAATGGGAGGAGAAGGGGTTCAACAAACAAAGAAAAAAACCTCCAAACAAGCAGCAAGAGCATTTAAAGCTGATGAAGAAGGTTGTATATATAATTTACATTGATAGGTGGTAAGTGTAGCTGACCACATGTTCCAGAGAGCTGGTGTGCTCAGTTTTAAGCATTGTGTAGTGCATGACTTGTCAGCTGCTATGTTTTTTGTGGTTGTACTTAGTTTTTAGGTACTTGAACAACTGCACTGAGTTTTAGGTCCAGACCTTAATGTTCTGAGGTTGAGATTACCTTTCTGCCTGTGTGCAGGCCACATCAGGGAGCATCTACTCTAGCATGTTTATTTTACTGGTGGCAAAGGACCTTACAGTAGATCTGCACTTAATAGAACAGTAATGCCCAGTTGTGGAAAAGCAGCCTCAAGTAGAACAAAAAGCCTCCAGGAACCTAGCTCCACGCTCTCTACCTTGTAGCTGCTTGCTGTTTCAATTCTGACTTCTCTAAAACATAAATGAAAGTGGGGAGGAGGAAGGAAATTTAACAGTTTTATCAATGTACCTGTTTGTAATCAATGCCTTTGAGAAATACTTCAGTTTTAACTTTTCCCAACAGTAGCTGGGTCCTGTATCTAGGTAGGCACAATCTCTCCTTCTTATAAGTCAAAATTGGTTCTGCAGTTGGTGTTCTTGGGTGCAGCATCTGCATGCTTGGTATTTTGACCGCTGTAAACTGCAGTGAGGACACTTCAAAAATTCTGTTAATAGTTCATCATGAAAGAGTGAAAACAGCCCAGGTGTACAGCATTGCTTCCCCATCCTCAGCCAGTACAACTGCTGGGTGAAAGGCTGCTTTATTTAAAGATAAGCCACAGATTACTAATAAAAATATAGTACCTCTTTTGTCAGAAGGACTGTGGTAGCTGCAGAGATGTGCAAGGAAGCTCCTGTGTATTGACATGGTGTATACTTCTGTCTTTCTGAAAGAAGAGAAGCTGTAACTTTATTTGCAGAGTAGCTTTCCAGAAATAACATCTATATGGAAAAAACAATCCAACATAATGTCTCTAAATAACAAAGCTATATGAAAATGCCTCATTTTCCAGAACTTCTTTGTGCTCAGTCTAACAAATTTGTAACCTTACTTCTCATTAAAGACAGAACTAGTAACTCTGTCCTCTCATCCTTTTTCCTTCAGAATTTCTTCTAGCTTTTGATGATGTGTATTTTTGTTGTTTATTTTTTAATAATGTCACTAACTGGTCCTAGGTAACTGGATATTGAGTTTCTAAATTGAATAGCAAAGTGTCTTTTGGTAAGCCCTGGTGTATTGTGTTTCTGCTATAACAAAATGAGGTTATAGTTAACAAATCGTGGTGGTGAGTGCACTACAAATGCAAACTTGTAGAGCAGTGTGCTTTTTGTTAGAGGTATGGTAAACTTACCTATTGATTTTGATTTAAGTTATTTTCTCTTAAAAATCATAGAACTTTCCAGTTCATAGTAAATCCAGAATTTGACATTTGAAATGTATTTTATGCACCACTTTCTACTATGAATAAAATGTTGATGTACTCTGAAATATTTTAATTTCAAAGTTTTTCTAGAGTTTGAATGTGTATATGAAAAAAAGGTTTACTTTGTGAATTTCCAAAGAAAATTTTGGAAAAAAGTAGATCCAAGACAGTATCATGTATACAGTGTTAAAGGAGCACAAATCTCATACTTGGGTATGGCTCTGTACAATAAATGCAGAACTGCAGACTGGGGGATTGCTGCATCTGTCAATTAAAACAAGAACCTCTGTATTAGATGAGATGTTGGATCTTGTGTTCCTTTTTTTTTTAATGGTATGTGATAATTTATAAATTGTCATTTAGATTGTAGTCTCAGGCAGAAATGCTCTTCTGATTTATTAAAACTTAAGTAAGATGTCAAAAGCAGTTTTAGGAAAGGTTTAGATAAGGAGCCCCAATGTTCAGTTTAAAATCTGTGAACCAACTCTAAGAAATACTGAGTAACTCAGCTTTATGGTGAGAACAAGCTGCAGGTGCCAAGTGCCTTGGAAGGCAAATAGTGCATATTTAAGCATTTCAGTTTTTTCCTTTTCAAACAGACAGAGTTTTCACATTCAAATTCTAACTTTTCTGTCTTTGTTATTCATGGATTTTAGGAAAGGCATAGAATGCATATTTATTTTTGAATAGGTACTATACCTAAAGGGCATTCTGTTAATAAGTAGCATTTAATAGAGCAAACTTGTTCTAAGTTTGTGTTTGTGCTGAGCTATCAACAGACATCATTCCTAGGTTAAAGAGTTTTAGTATTTAATTTCAATTGTAAATTAAGCCATTTTTCCTGTGACCTTTTTGGCCTGCTGAGGGTGTGTGAGTTTAATCAGATGTTTCAAAAGGATGCCAGCTGGGGCAGGAATAATATTTAATAGAAGTTACTTTATCTACAGGTCTCAATAAGTTGATTAATAGATACTGTAGACACACTTCCTATGTTCCACCTGGACGTGAAACTACAATGGCCTTATACTTCTGGTTTATAACATTTGGGGGTTTTTAATGCTGTTTTAATATAAAACAAATGGTACTAAATTCTACTACTTTGATGACAGTCCAGGTAGTTTCACATTTATCAAAGGAAATGTATGCTGTATGTTAGGATATGCAAATCTTTGAAGAGATCACAAATGTTCTCTGTATACGTTTAGCCTCTGGGAATGGGATAGAACTGTTGCAGGTTCTCCCATATCACTCCACCAGAGGACTGTTTGGACTAAGTGTGGAATACTCATTTGGTTATTTAATGTGTAAACCCCTTGCGTGTGTTTCTGAAGCAACACCAGTCTTTTTCTGGAACAAATTCTGCAATGTCTTGGATGTTAGAAAATCGAGGCTTTAAAGCAAACAAGCCAAAACCCCTCCACCTATTAATGACTTCTCAACTAGCTGACTTTATTCTTACCTGCATTCTGTTCCTTGTTTTCTCCCTTTTAGACTCACTCTCCCCTGTTGTTAAATGGGAATGAAATAACTGAGGTGTTCTGACATACAAACAGTAACCATTTTGTCGTCTTCCATAGATTTGGGAGTTGGTTGGTCAGAGGCTATTTTAGCAGAACAATCATTACTTACCTGGCGTTCTGTGTTTAAGATGACTCACAGTATTCACAGTATAGATAAGGTTGGAAAGGACCTTGAAGATCATCTAGTCCAACCTATAATCCAACTATACCTAACGTCTACATCTAGATCATATCATTCAGCACACTCTTCATATTAGAGGTCTTGCAGGTGGCCCATGTGAGTGAACACTGTTGCAGAGCAGTTTATATTCACTTCTTGCACCTGCTTTGTGGGAGAATGTGGATCTTCACAGATGTCCATACATTGCTTTCATCTTTGTTAATTCAACTCTGACTGTATCAAAAGTAAAGTTTAAACTTTTCACAGCTAAGTTTTTTGTGAGAAGTAGCTTTTGATAATAGCTTGCCTAGGTATTTTGGGTACTTTTGAATACTAACACAATATGAGCAAGAACTACTTTCCATCAAAATTTTAAAATGTGGAGTTATTTTAAAGGTGAAGTTTACATCTTACCCTGAACAAGAAAAACCAAGGCAAGGGGACATTTTAAAAATCGAGGTATATAATGAATGTCTTATACCTATTACAGTGAAAACTACTTTCTACTCTTTTAGTCTTTGCTGATGTAAAACATATGATAGGACAATGGAGAATTATATTTTAACAGTTTAACTGATGTTTTTCTGAGCTATAGAAGTGTTTGTGTATAGAATTTGCATCTGGAGAAAGGACCTATTAGTTGCTTATAATATAGAACCAAATGTTTATACAGTACATTTTCCACTCGTGTAATGTGTGAGTTTGAGATTGTTGGAATTTTAAAGAAATGTTGCATAGTGAAACTTCCATTTTCCTTGGACTCTTAAATGTGAGCATCTGTTGGCAGTAAGTTGATACTTTGTCCAGATCTACCGCAGGTTTTGTTCACTTATCATGCTAGACTGCAGAATCTGCCAAAACAAATAATAGTTCATTGCACCTTTAGATTCATTCTGCTTGCACTTGATGGTGTCATTGGATAAACTCTCCTTACTGGCATTTTATATGTAGCATTTTGCTAACTGTTTGGAAAAGGTATGATTTTGTTGTATGGAATCCAAGTTAGATTCCTAACAGAAAAGGGGGGTGCATTTGCTCTCTTTAGTATGTTACATGGACACATAACATTCTGTAAAATATAATACAAAAGAACTTTCAACATTTGTTAAAAGCCACTGAAATAGGGAAGCTGAGAAACAAGTGATTTATAGACTGGTACTTATATAAACCTGTTATGGTTTAGGGGGTTTTCTGCTGCTCTGGTAGCGAGGGGGTTAACAGCTCAGCTCTGGCCTGAGCTTTCCGTGCTGCCATGGCCTTCAAGGTTAGAGATAAAGGCAGGCGTCTCTGCAGAATAACATACTTGGGAGAGAAGAAAAAAAAGTTCAGTAGTAAGATGTAGTGTGCCAGCTCAGAACCTGCGTCGGGAGGCTGAGAGATTTGAAGGCCCCCAGGCCTACGAGAGAAGGGGTAGAGATGTTCTTCCAGGCATCCCGCTGCTGCTTGTGAATTGGACTGACCATGGTGAAAACCTATGGACCAAAGAGAGAGAACCAGGACCGCAGAATCCGTCTAAGCATCAAGACTGAAGATGGAGAGGTAAAAACTGGACAACACTGCTGATGTGTTGGAGCCCAGAGACAGAAACTTGGAGCTAGCTGAGAGCTC
>WEKX01010310.1:307093-317423 GCA_013390025.1 Pitta sordida
ACATGAGTCTTACAGGGTTGCACATGGTTTAGTCTTTAAACCGTTTAAATTTACTTCTTTGTGAACTTGTTTTGAGATATTGCCTTCTATTCGCATAAGTTTTAATATTTTNGGGGGAAAATTGAATCCCCATACTTTCTGTAATGGGAAGGCTGTCCAGTGTCGGTATTTCAGTTATGGAGCTGAAGTTACTCTTGGGCTGTGTCCAGCAGACACAGAAGGAGTTGTCTTTCAGACTCAGAGTGCAGATTGGAACTGATGGAATAGGTGTGGTACAGGAACTAAACCACATTTTGGCTTTTTGCTGTAAATTACATGGTGAATAATAAACCTGAAGCTCCACATGTTTCTGTGTACTTGGGGTTCCGCACTATTTCAGTTCGTGTTTGGCACAGAAACTGTATGGCTTGTGCCTGCTTTGGAGAAAGAGCAATTAGAATATGCAAACCCAATATTTGACATTACTGTGCTCAACAACATGTTTAAGAACATTGTTTGTTTAATGGTGGATTTTGCTAATTTAGTCTACTGGATTTTTACCACATAAAACTTGGAATCATAAAATTGTTAACTTAATCAAATAGGACATGAAAGTTCTCTTGCACTTAGCTATTTTTAGTCAGTGTCAGATTATTGCAACTACCCTTTATAAATTTAAAGGTAATTTTAATAACTTGCAGCCTACCTCTTTCTGGTTTTGCAGCTTTTTCTCTTAATACAATTATAGTCAATGCTTGTATTGCAATTATTTGGTATAACAGACTTTTTTGTAATAACTGCACTCTCATAAATGTACTTTGGTTATTTATCAGGAAATACCTCCCTATGAAACAAAAGGAGTGATGAGAGCCAGCTTTTCTTCAAGAGAAGCAGATAATCATACAGCCTTCATTAGAATAAAAACAAATGCCTCAGACAGCACAGAATTTATCATCCTCCCTGTTGAAGTAGAAGTTACAACAGGTTTGTAGAAGAGTGGTTGGGTTTTTGTTGATCTTGGTCTTGTTTTGTGGTTTTGGTGGGGTTTTTGTTCTCATTATTCAAATTAATTAACTCTTAGGTAGAAATTAGTAACATGTTTTGGTGTTTTTTTGTCTTAAAGCACCAGGAATCTATTCATCAACAGAAATGCTAGATTTTGGTACGCTACGAACACAAGGTAAAGTATTCTTCAGGTCTCCAAGTATTTGTAAGGAGTAGGGTAGGGAAGGGAAAGCACAGTTATCTTTGTACTGTTTCAGGATTGCTTGTGGAATGATGCTTTTTAGAAGACTGGTAACTGTGTGTTAGAACAATGCACATGCATACTCACCTGCAAGTGTAGTTGAGATGTGTACAAGCAAATACTAGTTTGCACATCTGGTTCTAGGTCTAGTAATAACATACATGAGTCTTACAGGGTTGCACATGGTTTAGTCTTTAAACCGTTTAAATTTACTTCTTTGTGAACTTGTTTTGAGATATTGCCTTCTATTCGCATAAGTTTTAATATTTTTGGACAGAGGGAATAGGGAAGGTGTGCAAACTTAATCAAATCTGTTATTTATGGTAAGATTTTTTCTCAAGTGCTGCTTACACATTTGTGCTTAACATTTTATAGTTACATTAATATTCTTTAGTGAAATAAAATAGATACACTGGAAAGTAGTAAAACTGAAGGTATGTTTTGAAACTGTAAGAGATTTGTTACTGAAGAAAAACAAGATCATATCTTTTTTAAACTAAAAACTTCTGAGGTAATTTTCCTTGCAACTCCCTTAATGTGTGAAGATTTTAAAGTAAGATTGGTTTCTGCTGAATATTGGTGCATCTGGCAAAATCATTGTAGTATTCTTAGCTTATTCATTTCTTAATGTGTTACAAATACAAATGGCTAGCTGAAGCACATAATACCTACTAATACACAAAAATGCAGGTTTTAAGTGTGTCATTTTCTTGGGAGTAGCTATTTAGACTGGCTGTTTTGTCATATTAGTCAAACTTTTTAATACTGAACAGAGGATTTATAAGAAACCAGCTAGTGTAGATTATTTTATATAAGGTTCTGATGTTAACATAGCCTAATAACCAGGTGTGTTGTTTGTTATTTAACAGATCTGCCAAAAATTTTAAATCTGCATTTATTAAATTCAGGAACAAAAGATGTGCCAATTACAGTAAGTTTTATTTCCTTTCAATTTGAAACTTTCTATTTGGATTTACTTTCTCTCGTAAAAATTGATCATTCACAGGTTCACCTTGTAGTGTTCAGAATTAGAAGCTGAGGGATTTGCGACTGAAAATGTAACTTAAGAGCAAGGCCGATCATTTTTATGCATGGTAAAATTAGTTTACTTCATAGCTTTCTTTGAATGTCTGGGTGCTTTGAACAGCATTTATAAGCTGTGCCTGCAGTATCTGAACCTTTGGAAGCTTTTATACTTGAGAGCAGTTACTCATGTTCAGTGAATGAGAGGTTAATGCAGAGTCTTGTGAGATTGTCTTTATCACATCTACACATCAGTGTAAAAAGTGGTTGCCCAACATAATCTTTTAAGGTGAGCAAAGAGTAGCTTTCAAGAGCTGACTGTAAAATGACCCTTGTTTTCTGGAGCTTAACTGCTTTGTAGCTTCAAATAAGAAAAAACAAACCCCTACTCTAGAGCCCTTCCCAGTAATATCACTGAATCTGGATGTGAATTGCAGCCAGCTTCAGAATTCTAGGATTTGGATTTTCTGCTTTCTTTATTACAGAATTTTGACTCTAGTCTGGTAGTTGCCCTTTGTTCATTCATACCTTTTTCCTGTGTGATTTTTGTCATCGCCCACTATTTTTCTCACTTCTTCTTTCTCCCCTTCCTGTCTTCTTGTTCCAGATTTAGTTGTGTAGCTAGCTAGCTATACCTTGTACCAGTGCACTTCAAAAAGTGTTGAAGTGTTGAAAAGAAACCAGAGGAGCCAGAAGAATGAGTGAAGGATTGGCAAAGATTTCTTACTGAGCTCTTGGAGACAATTTCTGTGTTTATAAAGCTTGTAGCTGTAACTATAAGGAACATTATTTGAATAGTAGAGCTCTAGCAAAACTGTAGGAAACTGGAAACTGAGACTGCATGAATTTAAAGTAGAAACAGGACATATTTTCAGTAATGAAAATATCTTTTCACTGTGACAGTAGTCCATTGCAGTGCTTGCTAAGTTGTTATTCACTAAGAATTTTCAAGTCACAAGAAACTTACGATATAGTGCAAACAGAATTTAATTCATCAAGTTCCTAACGCTTATTGCATTTATGAAGTCAGGTGATCCTATAAGATCTCCCATGGCTTTGTAAGCTATGACCTAGCTTCCATGGAGGGATTTTAACAAAAAAGTCTGTATATGATTTTTACAATCAGAGGGTTGGTAAATTTATTGTTTTTCCAGCTAGATCTGCATGTCCATCTTTTTAGATTTAACAGGTTTGGGGCATAGGGAGAGTTCTTCGTGGTTGTTGCGTTTTTTTGTTTTAAGTGTGTAAGTATTTCCTGAGTACTATGCAAGTAACCATATATTTAAACCACTTGTAATATCTGATAGCATTGTGCCTGATTCATACCTTCTATTAAACAAACCCCAAGCCTATCAATTTTTTTAAATCTGTGATCTTTGGTCCATGAGCTATAAACCACGGATGTCAATCTAATGGAAAGCTGTCCTTTGATAACCATTAGATATGTCATGACAAAACTCCTTGAGGTAAATTATTCTCTTACACTGTATCAAAGCAGTAAATTTTGTATTCTTAAAGCCTTATAGAGTGAAAAAGTTACCCCATCAGTCCAAACATGGTGTATTTTTCAGTGTGTTACATATGGTACATCAAGTCAACTGTTCTTTTCATTAAGACACAGCTTTATTGGGAAGTTTGTAGCCTTTCACTGTGTGAATTTCTGCTCTTGTGCCAATTAAGGAACTTCAAAGTACTAAGCAAGAGTAAAGAATTTTTGGAAGGAACCTATTGAATGGGTTACTTCTAGGAAAGCATGAGTAATGGACTTCTGACCCTTTAAAGCTGGAGTTTAAAAGCAATGAGACAGGGCCGTGTGACAAATTTCTTCTTAATGTCAGAAGAAAAGGCCAAGGCTATATTTAGCATATGTTTAAGCTGGGTGCTGGAGGAACTAAATATCTTCAGGTCATCAGTGTGTGAGAGACTGCTAATACTGTTGTTGTTCTGCCTTCAAGTACGTAGTCATGCTATGGTCCAACTAATTGGTTGAGAAAATAAGAGTGAGTCATTTGACTTTCTTGAGTTTTAAAACTACTTGTAAGATCTTCCTCATTTTCTACGATTTGCTCAACTATTGGTGTAGATAATGTTTATTTACTGACTGAACGAACTATTGCACTGCTGCAACAATTAAGCCATGATGTCATAAACCTAGTAAAGGTAGACTATTGAACACTCCCTTTTATCCCGTCTCTAGAATGTAAATTTTGTTTCCTTAAGGCAGTTTGTGAAGAAAGATAATGCAGGTACCCCCAAAACCCCAGGCAGTGGAAAATTTATTTTCAAATGTGAGAACACTTAATATAACAGCATATACACTGGACATGAAAGAATGCAAAGGTTTTTGCTCTGTGGGCCTTCTTGTATAAACGTTGCCTGACCCCGCCTTGTGTGGCCTCCAAGGGTGTCTTTGAAAAATTACCTTTTCAGGGAGTTAACTTCTCTGCAAGGCAGATGAAGGATAAACAGCCAATCTCTGGGATGTTTTTCTGGGATAAAGTGCCTCTTCCAGGCAGGAAAGACTTCTAAGCAAAATTAGCCCTAACTCCTCATAATAATCTTGGAGAAAAAATGGTTTTCTACACTTACATAGTTCAAGCCTGTTTGATTGCTAAAAGTAGGGGCACACTTAAAAACTTGAGTTCCTGGTCATGTTTCATATATAAAGAACCAGGAACTTCAAGATAACCTTAGGGAAACTGAATTCTATCAATTTGAAAACAAATGTGTTTGTATGAGGAAGTATTTCTGTCACAAGTCGTATACTTCAGAGGTTAATTTCTCGTATCAACCTACAAAATGTAGTTTGCTTCTGCATTATATTTTCAGTCTGGACATGTTACATAGGTGTTTCTTTCTCTGTCAAAGTGAATAAAACACACACACAATGGCAGTGTACTAATGGAGCCGGCCTTAGTCTGCTACCTGTAGCCACAGAGCTTTTTCATCTTGGAGTAGAGTAGCTGGATCTTTACTGTGTATAAATGAAAATCTACAGCCTGCTCTGTCTTTAGGTCAATATGCTAGGTGGGTGGACAAGACAAAACTAAGTTTTGGGTGTTCTGACATACGGTTAAAGTATGGAAGAGCCTGTGCCAGTTTTTCAACCCATACTCTTCTCTTTAGTTTATTAGAATACATGTAGTCCGAAAGTCCCTAAACCTTCAAAGATTTTCTCAAGTACTGCTCAATTACAGGAAGTTTTCTCCCACCCCTGTGTCCTTTAGAAAATGTTAGGTCTTCCTTTTCTGCTCTTATGCTAAATATTGAATGTATCTTCAAAAAGCAGGGTCAGTAATCTTTGAGTGAGATATTCTGTGGGACACCCATGTGTTGCTGAAGCACGTCTGTTTAAAATTATTCTTCCCCACAGAAGTTACTGTTAGGAAATTTTTGGATAAAATTGGTGATACAGTCAGCCCCTGGGTTTCATGGGTCTATGGGTTCACGTTCGAGCTGTGAAGCCCACAGATCTAAAAGATAGGGTGCCTCCTGCTCTCACATACAGACACACACAATGGCAGCCCCGTCACCCCATCTTGTAGCCTGGCGGAGGAAAATTCCAGCCGTGCAAAAACACACATTTACACTAAATGCATCCCGGCCGCACTGGTTCCCAGCTGGGACCATTTTACATATTCGTGAGCCGACTGAGTTCGCAGTAGGTTCTGCGCACATGCCAGGTCCCACAACTCGCTGGAAAATCAACAGGAGTATGCAGATCCCGCAAATTACGGATCACGACTATGCAGAGGATCACTGTATTTTCAATACTCATCCATATTTGATGAATTTTAACTCGTAACAAGATTTTATTGAGCTTTATTTGAAATACGCTGAGGAAAGTGTAGTTGAAAGGATTCCTAAGGGTGTTTGTTTTTTCTCTAGTTGCTGTAATTCTGTATTTTGCTTTACAGCATGTAATCAAGCAACAAATGAGAAATGTGCATCATACAGTTCAGAAATTTTCAATGAAACAGTGTAAATTCCTTCCTTTACTAAATTAAGTAGCTGTAGACATTTTGAGTAAATAACCTAGATTTGTTACACTTGTGGATTATGAGATGCATCTCTGAAACCTGCTGTTTTTCTAGCAACAGGCTTTCCTTTTGAATATTTCCTATTTGATTTACTAAATTAAATGAACATTATTTCAAATCAGTAATTATAGAAAGCATTTTGCATGAAAATACCTTCTAGAAAATATTATCCTTTCTATTAGGCAAAAGTGGTCAACTTTTTACATCTTTGGTTTATTTAAGAAGGTTTTTTAAAAGACAAGTCAAGATTTCAGTTTTTTGTAGTATGGTTTTCATTAGAAGACAATTGAGATAATTATTAATTGTCTTACGAAGAGACCTAGCAAGTATCTGCACCACATGTACTCAGGTGTTGAACAAAGGTCAGTTCTATAAATCCAAAATACAAAACTTCTGGTTGAGTTAACAGGGATTACTCTTTAGCTGCTGGAGTAGTGCTGCTTGTTTCCTCTGAGGATCATGTGGTCTGCAGAACTTAGTTATGTATGGACAATTTTATGACTTTAATTTACAACCAAGGACAGCTTAGCTTGGAAGAACTGGAATTGGTTTGTACCACTAGCTGTACACTTGCTCTTCTCTGACCAAGAAAGGCTCAGCTGCTAACGAAGCAGATGCTAAACCTCTGCAGCCCCAGCATAAGGTAAACCAGCACTCATTTCAGTTTCTCTAATACAGCATCCTGTAATTTGCTGTGGTTTAACAGCTGCTGTGTGAGCAGCTGAGTTGTTCTTAAACCAGGAGAAGACAGCTGGAGAGGAAGAATCATGGCAACCATCCTAATTTTAAGCAAAACATGAATAAGAACATTTAAATGCTCCATGCCCAGTTTCTCTCTCTGAAATCTAGATAAAGTTTGCTAGCAATCTAAATAGTCTTCAAATGATGACATGGAATCCCTGCTGCTGCATACCAATGAGTACTTCTACAAGTCAGCTCTGGCTAATAACTGACACAACAGCTATTCCAGTAATGCCCAATTTACGTTTTCCATTAAATTTAAATCAGTAATCCTCAGATGTAGAAGGTGACCTTGTAAAATGTTAGTGTAGAACTAGTGTCATCTCAGATTTACAAAACTCTTTGGTATATAGGTGGCATTTTTTTGTCTGTTAGCTCTGCATATTTAGCACGGGATCAGACAAGGTAGATGTCTGTATCACCCCAGGTAGTTGCACAAGTCAATTGACAGCTTTCTTAGTGAGTGCCCCAGAAAGAAATAGATGTTGTAGATATTGTAACCGTGCAGCATTAAGAATCATAATTGAATTTTAATTTAAATAAAGCTTGTTTTCTATTTTATTAACATTTCTGCCTATACTATCACTTCCTTCAACATCCCCAAGGGGAGGTCTCTGTTACTCACTTTCTTGAATACTCATTGAGTAAATTGCAGGACCTGAATAACATTCTAAAGCCTCTTACAATGATGCTTTATTATAGGAAAGACAGACCTTTGAACTTTGGCCAAAACTAGTTGCACTTGTATCACTGTGAAGGATACTTGAAGGCTCCTCTGCATGTTAGCAATGATAAATTTACAGCTGCTTCATATTTTGATTGTTTGCAGAGTGTTAGACCTACACCACAGAATGAAGCTATAACAGTACATTTCAAGCCAGTTACGTTAAAAGCCTCTGAAAGTAAATATACCAAAGTTGCAAGTATTAGCTTTGATGGTAAGTACTACTTCTCTCGTCTTAGAACTTGTCAAGTGCTTCTGAATACTTGCTGAAGCTTCATTAATTATTTTCACTCCCTTAACAAAATGTTATTTGTAATTTTGGGAAGGAAATGGAATTTTCCTGCCTGGAAAAGGCTTGTTCTAAACTTCAGTTATTTCTGAAAGGATTGTCTCTGTTCATGATCGGCATGTAACTTAGACTGATGACAAGGTATTCATAATCTTACTAATAAACATTAGAGTACTCTGATGTTAAGATATTGATTATTTAAGTATATTTTTAGTCTAAACAAGCATTTGTTTTTGAGAAATCCTAATAAACCAGGCAATGGGTTCCTCCTGGACAGTTTCCAATTAGACAGAAGAGAAAAATTTTTCTCAATGAGAACAGTCAGCCATTGAAATAATCTCAGGAAGGGGTGGATTCCCCAGTGTTGGATACTTAAGATCCATCAGGCCAAGGTGCTGAGCTGCCTTGTTTAAGCTGTGCTTCTGCCAGGAAAGAATGGACCAGATGATTCTTGAGGTCCCCTCCAACCTGGTATTCCATGACTGTTCTGCTACATAGTGGGACTATAAATACTATGCAGACATTTTATAGAAAGGCACATCTATTTTTATAGAAAATTTAGTCAACTGTCAGAATGGTGGTGACTAGTCAGATGTTAGTGCTTTAGGATACTAATTTCTTCTGTAAGCCTGCCTGGATTGCTTAAAAATGAAGCCTTATAGTTGCAATACCTGGGGTAAATATAGTTTTAGAAGTTGTATGGATAAAGAGATTTTTACAATGTGTAAGACAAGTGAAGTATGTTTTAGCCTATACATTAATTCTGAAATAACTGAACTCTCTCAACCTGAGGTTGCAGTAATATGTCAGATTTTCAAAGCTGGTGGGAATTGTTATATGAGGACCTACTGGCTAGCATATGGTACATCTGGGAAGGAACTGTAGCTCCTGGGAAGAATACCCAGTCAAGCTGATTAATGTGTTTAAGCAGCTTAAGGAACTGACGTGGTGAATTCTTATTCGTGAAGCAGCTAGCCCTGAATATTTGTAATTTCAGCTGTCCTAGTACATGCAGGGGCTTCAGGATTTCTCTTAACCAGTATTTGAATGCCTTGACTTGTGTGGCACTATTGCTACTAGGCTAACATTGTTTGTCGTGTGATCTTAGAGCAGGCCTGTGAGCATCGTTCTCGCTGCTTATGTAGTTCAGGTTCTTAGATGGATTCTGCTTCTATTTCTTTAAAGTTTAGCTTGTCTTTCATTTGTCACTAAGATGTTGTCGCATTTCTGACCCAAATTTCTTCTCGACCTGCTAGCTCTAAGTGAGGTACCCAACAATCCCAAACTAATGTTAGTGAAGAGACAGATGTACTCCATAGTTATAGTGGGGAGTTCAACTCCTCTGGGATCCAAATTATCCTCTTGAAATGGTCAAGTTATTTCTATGACAGGAACAACCAGGCTTCTCTATCATAGATAAGCTTGCTAAGTCAAGTAGGTCATCTAACTAGTTGTAAATGGGAAAAATTCAGACCTTGGATCTCTTTCTTTATAGATTTTACACCAGGTTAGTTGCTTATGGAAATTTTCTTAAGGTCCATTTTTTCCTTCTGTGATAGAAATAACTCTGAAATAACTCTGCTTTTATTCTTCAACTCATTCTAGTCTAGCCTAATAGATCATTTTTTAAACTGCTTTAACAAACTTCTTACATTCTTGTGTGTACAGCATCAAAAGCAAAAAAAGCATCACAGTCTTCTGGGAAAATAACTGTTAAAGCAAAAGAGAAGAGCTACTCCAAACTTGAAATACCATATCAAGCAGAAGTGTTGGATGGGTAAGCTTACAGTAACTGAACGTAGTTCAAAAAGAAAATGCTGTAAATTAATGGAGAATTTAGACTTTTTGAGGAGTGGGGTATAAATAGGTGATGACCAAGCTTTCCCAATCTGGAGCTCATTTAGAACTACAATTATGTGTTTGAATTTTTCATTTTTTAAACAAGTAGAATAGGTAGTCTTAGTAATTCATAAGCTAGTTTCAAGTCTTGAGTTCAAATTGGTCTCAGGGAATTGTTTTTCAGAATAGCTGAAGGCTGCAGATGAGACATTTTTAAAATGCAGTATTGGAAATTTTTCTGGGTTTGGGTTTGCCGTTCTGTTGCTGTATGAGTAAGGGTAGGGAAAATATTTTTGGTTTCACGCAAAATCTTGAAAGAACTGTCAGTGTTTTCTTGGGTTTTGTTATTTATTTACACAGTATGGCTAAATCAACTCTAAAAACATTTTTGAAATTAGTTGCTACTTTATCAACAGAACTGACAGAGTATTTTAAAGGCAAACAAACTA
>WEKX01010310.1:317465-339587 GCA_013390025.1 Pitta sordida
TCTCTTGTGCTGCAGACACCCAATTTGGTTAATAAGAAGTAAGCATGACTTGCAAACTACCTTAATACTTCAGCACTTCCTTTTAGCCCTTCTGTTATGCTGATTACATGTTTTCTTATCCGTTTAAATTACTCAGTTATCAATGTCCCTGTTGTGCTAATAACATAGTTTTAACATGTACCTTTTTTGCTGTTTGAATTATCGAATTCTAATCTTTGCGTAAAGAAAAAGCTTTATGTTGGAGGAAAAAATCTTTATCTTCCTTGCACTGTTTTCTTCTAACAGCTATTTAGGATTTGATCATGCTGCCACACTCTTTCACATCCGTGACAGTGCTGCTGATTCTGTGGAAAGACTGATCTACCTAACAAACACATTCAGTTTTGCAGTCCTTATACATGATGTTGTGTTACCAGAAGAAGCAAAACCCATGTTTAAAGTAAGTCCTATTTCAGTGAATATTTTTACCTAACAGTAAATGCACTTTGTTCAATTGTAACATTGATCTTCATTGTTCACTGATCTAGGTCCAGAACTTCAGTAAACCAGTCTTAATTCCACCTAATGAATCCAGATATATTTTTACACTTCATTTTATGCCTTCCACATCATCTGTTCACATCGATAACAATATTCTTCTTATCACCAATGCTTCTAAATTTCACCTACCTGTCCGAGCATACACAGGATTTCTAGATGTAAGTATTTTCCTTTTTTTCTAACTACTTCAATCTAATTGGAGGCAGACTTCTTAGGTCTCTTTTTAATTGTTTTTTTCTACTTCAATTACTGATAAAAAATTCTTTTTTCTTCCCTTCAGTTGTACATAGAAAATGTGTAGTGTTTTGAGATCGTTATGGTACTGTTGTGTTAGACTTATTACTGCATTTTTTAATGATTTTAGAGTTTGAGCACATTTTAACTTATGCTAAAATGCCTTTATCAATCTTTCTAGTACTTTGTACTGCATCCGAAAACTGAGGAACGATTTATAGATTTTGGCATATTGAGTGCAACAGAAGCTACCAGCATTTTATTTGCAATCATCAACAGCAATCCAATAGAGGTAAGGATGGATTTATTTTTAGTTAATCTTTTAAAAAGTTTACATCAGTATTGTTACTGAAAAGAGTTTTTTTGTTCTTTTTAAGCTGGCTGTAAAAAGTTGGCATATTATAGGGGATGGTTTGGCTGTAGAACTTCTAACAACTGAAAAGGGAAACAGAACGACAGTAATTGCAAACCACCATGAACTACAAAATGCTACTGCATCCGATCAGTCTTCAGTAAGTAACCCTTTCAATCTGTTGCTTCAGACTAGACTTAGGAGCAGAGAAAAACGAAAACCTCTGCAACTTCCTGCAGTTTCATTTTTCTGGTCATCATTTTTCTGGAAAGGGTGGAAATGTATCACCATAAGGAATAGATAATTTTTGTGTTAATCACTTAAGTCTGTGAATGTAAGGATGTTGCATCAGTTTAAAGGAATAAGAGTATGTTGAGTATTTTTTTAGTGTAAATTCTTTCCATTTAATGGAAGACGGTGGGTGACACTTTTTCTACCATTTACAGGTGATCCTGGCGTCGGGCTATTATGCCGTGTTCAGAGTAAATCTAATAGCGAAAGAACTTGAAGGAATTCATGATGGAGCTGTACAAATTACCACAGATTATGAGGTATATTTATTGTATATTCATGAGGGGGTGCCTAAAAGATATGTTTAGTCTTTAATGCATAGTTGTATTAGTTGACAGACTGTACTGTGTGGGAGAAGTTGAGGTTGGAAGGGAACTCAGGAGTTCAGATCATCTTTTCAAGTTAACCCTGCACCACGTAACAGTAGTGCTATTTATGCTTTCACTGTGATTTTCATCTGGCTTTCAGAAATATCCATTTAAATCTGACCTATTGCTTTGCACGATGGGTTCTTCTATGACCTGACATCCTCAAAGCA
The DNA here is from genome assembly GCA_013390025.1 of Pitta sordida. Classification (NCBI taxonomy): domain Eukaryota; kingdom Metazoa; phylum Chordata; class Aves; order Passeriformes; family Pittidae; genus Pitta; species Pitta sordida. Next base: position 319,421 of record WEKX01010310.1, read on the forward strand.
TCAATGCAGGGATCTTTGGGCATTACATGTGCTGCCAATGTTCTTTTCAGTACGTTCAGTTACTGAAATTGAGCTATAACTTCAGAGTTTTTTTTTTTTTTTTTTTTTTTTTTTTTTGGTCAGAAGCTGTTTTAGAGAATTGTAGAATCATTCAGGTTGGAACAGACCTCCAAGATGATCAAGTCCATCCTTTGAGTAAATACCACCTTGCCCACTAAACCCCAATATTACAGCTTCCTGGCTGTTGGTTAAACAGAGTCCTTATGCTAAGATTAGTATGGGAGAGAACAACCAGTTAATTCTCAACTTCGTGTACCTTATTTTTGCAAGAGAGAGATTCTGCTAGATAATTGAATGTGAATTTAATATCTTTTTCTGATATATGTAGGAAAAAACCCAAATGTGACCCTGTGCTTATAAAGTCAGTAAATTATATCACTTAGTGTGGTTCCGATGATGCTACAGAAAATGGGAAATTCCTAATTTTTACAAGTTATTCAAGGTTTTAAGGTTTTTTTAATACATCTATACATATATGTGACTCTTCAATTACAGAATCTGAATTGTTTAATTTTCTTGCTTGTTCCTAAAAGTTACTCTACTGGTATTGATACTTTAATAATGAGAAAGAATCTCAATCCCTTCCATACTATGTTTTCTATGTGTGGCTCAAGGTCTTACCATGACTTCCCAAGTTTTTTGAGAAGTTGGGTTTATCCTCTTCCCTCGTACTCATTTACTTTAAAGATGTTACCCTTCTATTTTCCAACAAAGTAAACCCCATTCAAGTGAGACCTGTATAAAGCTCTACTAGATAGCTTATATGTTGTGTGCTTTTGTGTTTCATGTAGAATGGTGTTAAGGATGTATGAGTGACAGTATGGAGTGACTGTTTCTGATGCGATGATATGTTGAAATCTTAATTTGTGCCTCCATGTTTTCAAAGTGTATATAATCTTAGACTACATTAATTGTAGAAGGTCAGGGGTTTGTTATTCTATGCAATTTTAAAGCTCAATACATATTTAAAGGCTGAAAGTATTTTTTCTAAACTTTGTGTTGTTTTTTTGTCCAGATTTTAACTATACCAGTAAAGGCAGTGATTGCTGTAGGCTCTTTGACCTGCTCCCCAAAACATGTCCTTCTTCCACCTTCTTTTCCGGTAAGAGAACTGGGTCATAGCATTAAATACTTTCCTGCTCTACTTTTTCTTTAACTGCCCTTCTTGAGGGAGACCACTGTCGTGAATTGTTGTATGTCAAATTGCTGGAGAGATTGTGCTACTGAACTGGCATGATTCAGTCTGTCATCATTTTGGCATTTGTTTTGTTTTATTTTTTTACCCCATGTTCAGAGCATGAGTTACGCCTACATCTCCTCTACAACCCACTTGAATGGGATCTTGCAATACTGATATGATCCCAAAGCTGATTCTTGGCAGCTCCATTCTCCTGTAGCTGGGGTCACGTGGTTATTACCAATTCATGTCTATTGACACCAAGAGTAAGAGAGGTGAAATTGCACAGGTGTTTTTTCCAAATCTCCACAGTTGAATATGGAAGACTGCGAAGTCAGCCAATAAACTGATGGTTTAGTATAAGGAGTCCTTGATCTCCGTGGGAGCACTGTTGTACTGTTTTCATACTGAAAGTAGATCTTTTCAAGGGTACGGGGTGGAGTACATGAACTGGATTATATTTCCCCTGTACTTGGCGCTGGTCAGACCACATCTTGAGTACTGTGTCCAGTTCTGGGCTCCCCAGTTTAAGAAGGATGTTGAGCTGCTTGAGAGGGTCCAGAGAAGGGCAATAAGGATGGTGAAAGGACTGGAGGGCAAGTCCTATGCAGAGCGGCTACGGGAACTAGGGTTGTTCAGCCTCGAGAAGAAGCAGCTCAGAGGTGACCTCATTGCTGTTTACAACTACCTGAGAGGAGGTTGGAGTCAGGTGGGTGTGAATCTCTTCTCTCAGGCTGGCGACACCAGAACAAGAGGACATGGCCTTAAACTACGCCAAGGGAGGTTTAGACTGGATGTTAGGAAGACGTTTTTCACAGAGAGAGTGTTCGCTCATTGAAATGGTCTGCCCAGGGAGGTGGTGGAGTCGCCATCCCTGGAGGTGTTTAAGAGAAGACTCTATGAGGAGCTCAGTGACATGGTCTAGATGATGGGAGGCTTGGATGGGTGGAGCGTGGTGCCCATGGTTCCACGCTTGTGAGCCTTATCCCTGGGTGGGCATTCACTTGGGAGTTGGACTAGATGATCCTGTGGGTGCCTTCCAACTCAGAATAACCTGTGAACCTGTGAAAGCAGGAAAGCTATGTGGGTCTGCAGCTCTTTGCTGAGGTATGTAAGGGCTGTTTGCATGCCTGCTCCTGCAGCAGTTTATTCAGTGAGTGCTGAATGCAATTTCTTTGCTTGGCAGACTCCAGCAGCAAGATATTTACCATGTAATACTGTCTCCTGGCTTGGCATTCAGAATAATGATAGAAACATGGGCAGTCAAGGCGTATGGACTTTGCAATTCATATTTTGTTGAAATCTGAACTTGAGTGTGACTTTCTGATAAGTGGAGAATGCAAGATAATGGAAAATCATAGGAATAGAGTTTTAAAACTGAGGGTGGGAGGAGCAAAAGGAGATAGTTTTATCCTTTCAGAAAGTTGCCTAACACCATGCATGTTGGTATAAATGGTTTTTTTTGTTTCCTCATGTGTCCTGCATAGTCTCAGTCTGTGTAGAGCACATTCTTACCTCTTCATCTGATACCTCCTTACCATCTCCTGCTTGTCTTGGAGTTTGTATACTATTAAATTGTAATTTTTCACTGTCAGTTTATCAAATGTTTTACTCTGTTCAAGTAAGTAAAGGATAATTTTTTGGAATAGGTCTCATCAGAGGTGGATGGGTCACTCAGCAGAACTTCAGTAAATATTTGCTACGTTTACCCCATTATTCATTCCATGTCCCTTCTGATCTCTTATGTCACAAATTGTTTTGAAGTGTTTTGCTATTCTTGAGGTTGAACCTTCGTGCCTATAGTTGTAAAATTACTTAGTGTTTTCTTATTTTTAGAATCTGTATTTTCTGTTTGACTGTATGGCCTCACCATTATATTTATTACACTGGATATTTATTACACTGAATGCCCTATCTGTTATAACTTCATCTATGACCTGCTTCCTAAGATTTTGATAAGCTGAATTAACTTAAAGGTCCATTTCACTGTTTCGCTATACACAAGGCAATTTCTATTTTGTGTATCCTGATTTATCAGGATTATTAGGAATTATTATACTGATGGATTCCTGTCAAGGTCATTGTCCCTTTTGAATGCCACATTGCAGTATTTTGTATTTTAGGTGTAAAGAAGTCTTGGTCAGCTTGATTTTTTCCTTGTTTATTTGCTTTTGCTGTGTTTTGTTTTGGCAGGTACTGCTACTTACAGTACCTGTGTTTCTCAGCCTCTAGGACACAGTTTCCTTGCTGTCATGATTCTTTCTCTTCCTCAAATTGCTGTGATTTTTATTGTCTTCATGCTTTTTCTAGTAGTGTTTTCACATGACAATTCATTAAGGTGACCTTTGGCCTCCTGCATTTTGTTTGGGGGTGTAGATTCAACTATAATAGCCTTTGACAAGATTCTAGACTGTTTTCTGTGTTCAAGCCCCAAGCTTTTCAGAGCAGTCAGCTTAACTTACTACTTCCATTAGTTGATTGCTTAGCTTTTTTTGATACTTAAGAACATTGACAGCAGACTTAATTTTATTTTTTCTTGAATTCATTTCAAGCTAAACTTGTGCTCACTAAATTCATGCTTCTCTTTCATCTAGTTATTCTGTAATGCCTCCATTACGTATGAAAATAAGCCTAAAATAACATCAGTTGTTCTTGTTTCAGTGTTTGGTAGAGAAATTTGACAGCTACACCATCCAGGAATAACTCAGCGTTACTATTTTAGTAACACTTGCTTTTCAGTTCATACCTAGGATGTAATTCTCCTGCAGCTGTCTGGTTGCCAGTACTGTCTGTTTGTAATTTTACTGTATTTGCACCTAAGTCTGGTCTGTGATGTTTTATCAAAGTTGTCAGCAGTACAGGGGCAATGTACACAGGCCTTGTAAAGATCAGTTCCTTGATTTAAACAAATCTTAGCTGTGTTAACTTCTGCTTCATACTCTCATCGTTAGCTCACAGTGCCTCCTCCCAACTCATGCCTGATCAAAGCTCATCTTTGAGGATTTATATGCTCTGTTTTTCTTACTACTGATAGGTAAAGTTGTCTTCCCTTACCTGTTGTTTCATGTCTAAATGTTACATGAAGTCTGCAGTAAAGTATTGTTAATTTGTTCGACAGAGTTTGCCATACACTGGGCACCATTCAGGTTTGTTAGTTTGTTACTCATGGGATTCCACAGATGAAGGTGTACCTCCTGTTCAGTTTAACATGCCTGTAACTGTGTAGGGATTTATTGGGGTAGTTTCTTTCCCTCAGCATTTGCTACTATTGCGGGTGTTGAAGTATGTAACTATTTCCTATTACTACTGAGCCTGCAACAGTTGCCTTTCTCCCATGTCTCCACTTCAGTCCTTACTGTAGAGAATCTTTTTAAAAGCTGAAAGTATTGGCTTGAGAGGAACATAAAATCTATAGCCATGTTTGTTAGAAGATAGTCTTGGATATTCATATTTGCTCATATTGATTTCTTATATAAATCTAAAGTCTTGCAATTGGTTGCGAGTTACATTTCTTCTGTTTACTTTGGTTTTTCTTAATTGTTTACTCTGTACTTGTGAGGATTGAGTTAAGAGTTTTGGAGCTATGTTTTTAGCTTTCCTCTGCTTGTAAATTTTTATAGCATGATGGGGTTAAGGAGAATGTTGTCCTAGCTCTTCAAGCTGCTTAAAGTGCTCTTAATTTTCAAAGAGGGATGAACTGTATTTGGAAGTAGAATGGAGGAAATAATACAACTTCACGGAAACTTATTACCTTGAAGTGTTGCAAGTGTCATTTTTTAAAGAAAGCATGGTTAAAAAGCTCAGTTTAACATTTCATCACTGCTATGGTCATTGGCAGACTGACATAAAGAAATACATATGCTAGAGGAAATGTACACCCTGCAGACTTTTTTCTGTTTTATTTTCTTTAGGGGAAAGTAGTTCACCAGAGCCTGAACATTATGAACTCGTTTTCTCAGAAAGTGAAAATACAACACATACGGTCCCTGTCAGAAGATGTAAGATTTTATTATAAGAGGATAAGAAGTAATAAAGAGGATTTAGAGCCTGGAAAAAAATCAAAGGTTTGTTTATGCTTTATTTCTAAATGTTTAGAAGTTCTCTTTTCTATATAGTATATGTTAAGTTTCTGTGGTCATCAGAAATGTTCTTTATTTTTCTTTTGTCATTAGATTTATTGTGCTGTTTATCTGATCTTCCCTTATCTTTTTTGCAGATTGCAAATATTTATTTTGATCCTGGTGTACAATGTGGAGATCATTGTTATGTAGGATTGCCTTTTCTAACTAAATGTAAGTAATGTGCAACTTTAAAATAATTCAAAATAAATTCTCTCCTGAACCAATTATTTTACTTGAGGAGTTTAAAACACACATTATTTCTTAAAGTGGAATCTAAAGTTCAGCACAGCACAGCAATGCAAGAAGATGCATGGGACTCTGACTGGGATTTGCATGAGAACTTATTCAAAGAATGGACAGCAATAACAGAGAACTCAAGCTATCGGTAAGTTTTTTATCACTGCTGTTTTCTCATTTCTGGGTAATTCTGTGATGTGTGCCCTTATAAAATACAAGGTTTCTTAATATTGATTGCTGTGCTCTTTGAGAGGGCGCCAAGAAGGAATTTCTTGGTCTTTTCTGGAAACCCTCTAAAGCAGCATTTTAAAAGTTAAAAAAATAGTAACAATTTCCTCCAGTCAAACACAGCACTGAAAGTTACTGTTGACTGTAGTTTGCTGCAGTTCTTGAAATGATGGCAACAGCAAAGCAGTCTGTGCTCTGCAAAAAATTCCAAAACCAGGTGATAATGTTTGTGTGGTATCCCTGCTTAAATTGTTTTAAAACAGTATCCTCAATATACCTCTGTCTATACTGAGATTATTGCATTTCAGCAAATCAGCAAATTATCTTGTATTTTATCTTGAGGTTTGCTGAATGGAAGATGATGAATGGTTCCTACTTAATATTTAGTAGAAGTCAAAGTCTGTAGGCTGCTACATGCCTTTGGAACATTTGCCTTCTCATACATAAAGCAGATGTAATCTCCGAGAGAGAAGTTAAGGTTAACAACAACTGTATGTCTTTTTGGGTGATAGCATCCAGATTAAAAGGTGTATGAAGAAACAAAATGTCTGCATGCAATGACACAGAGCAACAAAAGCATAACGCCCTTACCACTTCTTGTTATAGTGCTGATATATTGATAACTCTTGAACAAACCCAATCTAAACAGAATCATCTATTTAACCACAACAGTAACTTTCAAGAATCTCCTATTCCCTACAGTAAGAGGACAGTAAAGGAAAATGCTACTAAAGACTAGTTTGGAATAAGTAGTAGTTCTAGCTCAAATATACAATGTTGTAACATTGTAGTTATTAAAATACATTCTAGAATATGTCATGCTTTTAAAGAGAGTTAAAATTAAAGAGCTATTCAAGGTCTAATTCACGCAAAAGGAAAATGGCTTCTTCTGAATATGGAGGACTTCTGGCTTGGGTGTTTGTAGTCTTTCCAAAATACTTCTCTGGATTTGAAGTCTAGTGTTTCATCTGTTTTTCCAACTGGAGAACTCAGCACTATTAGTTTAATTTCAGGTCCTGGTGGAGAGCTTGTAGGAGAATGGGATCCAAGTCTGTTGTGGAGGTTGGTTCACAGCAAAGAACTTCATTCAACAAAGGAAATAGTGCCTGGGACCAAGTGTGACTAGTTGAGATTTCCTGTAGATTTATTAGGAATATAGGACACAGGCTGTGTAGCCATTGCATGTAGAGCATATGTACAGATTTACTGTACATCACACATGTGCAGGCAAAACATATTTTCTGGATAGTGGATGTCTGGATGCTCTACTGGAGTTTTCCATTTCTACTCTTTACACCTTTGCAAATTATCAAATATATTTTGGGCTATTTTTCTTACTGATCCCAATTTGCTATATTCTGAAAGTTTGTTTCTGCAATAAGTATAGCTCTTTCTGCTGTTCTCAGCCTTGTTAAAGTAAGTTTTATAACTGTTTTCCAGACTGAATGCTGTATTTGAAGTAGACACAGATCTTCAGAAGGATGTCCAGTTGAAAATTACAGCAGAAATGACCTGGCCTTCCATCCTTAGTTCACCACGCCATCTAAACTTTCCTCTTACCAATACAAACAGCTCATCAGTAAGTTATTTTAGTGAGAGTATAATTTTAATAGATATTTCTAATTACATTAATTCTACTATAAACTTCTAAAAAATTGTGTTTCTGAATAGGAAGAAGAAATTTTTCTAGAAAACCCAGCGGATGTTCCTGTGTATATTCAGTTTGTTCCCGTAGCTCTGTATTCTAACCCATCCACTTTTGTGGATAAGCTGTTAGAACGGTAAGTATTGTTATGGAGTATTTGGGATGTTCTCAGTCTGCAGCAAAATGCATTTTACAGCTAATGGATTCATGATTTGACAGCTGTGTTGGTAGTTAGTGTTGGCCACTTGTAGAATTTGAATCATTAGTCCAGTTGAGAACTTAATCAGTTGCTATTGAGCACACGTCTGTATTTTTTACTGAGCTAAAATGTGATTACATTTCTTCCTTGACTTGATATACACAGGGGGCAAAATGAAAAAAATTTAAAAAAAGAAATCAAATTAATCTTTCAGCCACATGTTGAGTTTTAGCACAGATTCTTGACTAGTGGTAAAATCTATAAATGTGAGTATGTAATTATCTTCCCTGATCCAGAAGAAAGAAAAGATTACAATTTTGTTTCAGGTTCAATTTGAGTAAACCAACTAATTTCAATCAGAGGACTCTAGAGTTCCAGGTCTTCAGAAATTGTGTAAGTATATCTATACATTCTTGATAATTTCAAATTTAGATACTTCAGTCTTTTCCTAAGAATTCAGCCATACAAGTCTTAAAGTTTTGGTATTACTGTGGAAAATCTGATGTCTCTGTTGGATATTTTCAAGAAATTGGGAAAGGTCAAAATTCTCCGAGTATAATGATTAAAGTGTCACTTTTCCTATATGCTTACATTATAATACAACTGTGGAAGTTACAGGAAGATTGCATTTGCTCCTTCTCTTTCTGACAGAGGATTATTTTCTTCAGTGTAGTGGTTACTAGTTCTAAAATTAGCACAGTATTGAGTTTTCCATTGCGTTGTTAGTTCTTTTAAGTGAATTGAGTTTTGTGGACAACTTTGAGTGTGCTTTTTTCATATGGAGCATGCCACATCCTAGGCACTTTTTTCTCCTACATGTGCAGTTTATTTCTAAAGTCAAACAGCAAACTTAGCAAAATACACTTTTTTGGGGTAGTTCTTTTGTGTTTGCTTTTTCTCCCTAAAACATTTTTCGAATATATGTATAAGCAATGGCAAGTTTTGAGGAGAGAAAGTATTCCAAAACGGCTTAAAGCTATTTTAGTGTTTAAAACACATATGTAAGAATTTCAGTGTTTTTTCTTTTATTAGAACGTGGGTGTAGTTTAGCTCAGTTCTGTTTTGTCATGTTGTGTTTCTCCATAAACACAGACAATTTAGGAAATTCATGTGCCTGCTGAGTTTCTGGTTAAGACAACACTATGTCATTGGGTAGTCATCTACACTTATTTATGACAGCACCAATTTTCCAGCTTAAATAATGCCTTTCTATCAAATATCTGTAAAAATGCCCTATTTTTTTAAGGCATTGCTTTGTTTTCCCTATTCTATTAAGGTCCAGCCACTACAGACCACTGTGGGAGTTACAAAGGGCCTGGCTCGTCATTCCATTTTAAGCCTGATATTAAAACCTGGTGAAAGGAAGTCTGTCAAAGTCAAGTTCACCCCAGTTCTTAATAAAACTGTTTCATCATTGATTGTTATCAGGTAAGATAGTTCTGAAAGGAGTTGGAGGTTTTCTGGGTTTTTTTTTTATTTGTATGTAAATCAAACTTACGATCAGCTGTCAAGAAGCTATTGCTTTTACAAGAATAATTGTAGAACCCTGTGTTTCTGCAGAAAGATTTAATTTAATTATTTTTCAATTGTGAAACTGTATTCAGTACATATTCAGCAAATGTATAATGCAAATGTATAAATGTATAATCCACGTAGAATCACAGAAGGGTTTGAGTTAGAAGGGAACTTTAAAGTTCATTAGTCCAATGCCCCCGCAATGGGAAGGGACTCCTTCAAAACCACCTCCCCTGACCTCCTGGCCGCTCTGGTTTTGATGCAGCCCAGAACACAGTTGGCTTTGGGGATTGCAAATGCACATTTCCAGCTCATGTCCAGTTTTTCACCCACCAATACCTGGAGACTTGATTTCTTAAGTACCCACTACACTGTTTTGAAAGTAGAGATTAGTTACAGATGCCATTTGCAAGATGAAGCTACAATGCAAGTTCAGTCTTTCTAGTAAGGAGCTCTGAATAACTGTTTTCACTGTTGTATCAGGTGTGATGCATTAGAGAGAGAACAAATTTTAACTAGTCTTTCACTAAGGTTTGTATTTGTGTGTGCTGGGATTTCTCAGGCCTTTTCTCTTGTAAACGCTACTTCTGAGACTGCCAATATCAACTTCTATATTGTGAAGAATTATCTGTGGCACTGGTTATATCTGGTTATATTTTTGTTCTTCAGATTTGGGATATAACTTCATAATCTGTAGAGAATTTTTAACGAATGTTTCCCATTGTTTTTTGTACACAGGAATAATTTGACTGTAATAGATGCCATAATGGTACAAGGACAAGGAACAACTGAGAGCTTGAAGATTGCAGGCAAACCTCCCGGTCCAGGAAGTTCTTTACGCTTTAAAATTACAGAAGCATTATTAAAAGACTGTTCAGAAAGTGAGTACTACCTGAGCTAATTTGCTGAACAGAAAATTTGAAATATGTAAAAAGATTTCCCCCCTGTTCTAGTGCCCCAGAAAATTAATTCCTTTGAATATATAAAACTGCTACTTTATTTAGGCACAGCATTAATTATGTTACATTTTTTCAGTTTAAGATAAAAACTAGGGAAGATAAAACAGAAGCACTTTGTCCACTAGAATTCCAGACAGAGAAGGTGAAGATCCTGGTATATTTACTAGCATAATCTCTTAATTCCTAAACTGAAGAGAAATTGGATCACAGGCACGACTTCAGTGTATTTATTTTCCTCGCACCTTTGGAATCATACCAACCTTCAGTAAGTCAGCCAACAGGGAAAAAGGTTGGGTATGTTCCTTGATTAAAATTAAATTACAGCCAGATTCTACTGTGAGATTAGAGGTTTTCTGCCCTGTAGCCCCAGGCTTACTTCCAAGAGGAGAGCTAAGAGTACCCGTATTACCAAAAGGAACTGGTAGAAGAGGTTTAGTTGTATCTGGTGTGAAAATCTGCTTTGCTACTTTGCAGTTTTCCGAATATATTTCTAAGGTGCCATGTTAATTACTATCTGAGATTATTCTGCTTCTCTTGATGGATGAATAAGAAAACTTCAAGTAAAGGTTGAGTCATTAACTCTTGCATGCTGTGGTTTAGGGATTTTTTTGCTAATAAGTTATGTATAGGTAACCCATGAATTTTTATTTTTAGGGCACCAAATGAAAAAAACCCAGCGGTTTTAATTCTTCAGTTGCTGGGACTATTTGCAGAATAACACAACATTAGACAGTGCATCAAAGAACTTTACAGCTTAGATGATTTTTTGTGAGGCAGAAGTGCTGTCAGAGGCTTGGGGATTTGCGTATTTTCCCTGATGAATTAGAGGGCTCTGGAATTGTGCAAGGGCCCTACCTTGACAGTGAGAGTCTGCCTGCAGAGATATGTTCCTACAGGATACTAAAGTTTATTTGCCTGGACCTCACTAGTCCCCTTGTGCTGCAATACTGACAGCACTCTCTTCTGCTGTAGAACATGAAGAGAGCAAAGGATACCTGTTTAGCATAACATTCACATAACATGTTCTGCTCTTTGTTTCTAGAAATGAAATACAAAGAACCAAATTTCACACTGAAAAGAACATTTAAAGTGGAAAATACAGGACAGCTGCAGATTAATGTAAAAACAATGGAAATCAGTGGCTATACGTGTGAAGGATATGGATTTAAAGTAGTTAACTGTCAGGAATTTGCACTAAGTGCCAATGCCTCTAAAGACATTGTCATATTGTAAGTATTTTTTCTTACATCTAAATGAAGTCCTACATTTGGAAAATTAATTTTGTTTCATTGGAAAATTCGCTTGGTTAAGTTCTAAGGGCTTTTTACTGAAACTTCTGAGTGTTTTGGGGTTTTGTACAACTTTATATAACCACGACATTTTTGTCTCTTCTTGCAAATGCTGTTTGATTTTTTACGTTGTTGTGTTTTTGTAACTGACTAGAGTATTATTTCACTTCCTATCCAGTAACCATAACTTACTGAGTTGGAGTAATGTTACTACGTATATGGGATTTTATACATTTGCTTCATTTTAGTTGGGAATGCACATGGGATCTAGATTAACATACGGTTTTGGTGCATTGCAGTATGTGGAAAAGAGCCTTTAGTCTAAGAATTGTTATTGTAATGCACAGTATTTTAGTCTTGAATATTTTCTGTTGCCTTAATGATTGTGTAATTCTGTCAGTTTTTATTGTAAAAGATCTCTGCACCAAACAGTGATTGTTTAACAGTGCTCTGATGTAAGATTAACTATTTAGAATATGGAATCTAAAAAGTTCAGAAGATGCTTCTGTTCTGCAAGTGGATGTACAAAATATTGCAGGTAGTGAAACTTCACACATTTTTGCACAATATTTATGCACAATCTTACTGTGTTGTACTGTTGATATTTTTGAAAAGGCACAGGTTTGTGACTTAAAGGTGAAGTATTTAAAAAGTGTAGCTTACATAATTGTTTGTTCCATTGCTTCCTTAGATTTTTAAAGCAGATTTGGTTGAAATTTATTTTCAGTTTCTGTAATATAACTTCATATGGCATCTCGGGAGTAATCTAGTATCAGATGTGTTAAGTCTGGGTATTAATGAACACAGTCAAACACATCTGAGGTATTTGAAAGACACTCGAGTATTTTTAGGCTCTGTGGTAATTGATGGAGTTGGGTTGTGAGGTTGGGTGTGTTTTTTATAATTTATGAGTCAAAAAAATTGCCTCAAACTTTTGTGCTGTTCATATTAAAAGTTTTTTAAAAGTGCTTTGCTTTGCTTTCAGGTTTACACCAGATTTCACTGCTTCCAGAGTCATACGTGAATTAAAATTCATCACTGCGGGAGGCTCTGAATTTGTATTTATCTTGAATGCATCGCTTCCATATCACATGTTGGCAACGTGTGCAGAAGCGCTCCCCAGGCCCAACTGGGAACTGGCACTGTACATAATCATCTCAGGAATAATGAGGTAGTGTGTGTACCTTTGTTCTTACTGGTATATGGCCATCAACTACTGCTGCTTGAATACAGGTTACAGAGAAGGACATCGCATGTGAATTCAGTGCATGCTGTAATTGGTGTAAAGTAAAATAGGACGAGGTCAAAAAGGAATAAAAATTAATAAACAGTTTAATGCTGAGGGGTACTGACTTTCTGCTCAGACCAAGGACAAACTATTCTTCTTGCTTGAACCTATTTCCTTAAATGAGCTCTGGTAATGTGTAGGGGTTTTGATAAATAAGCTAAACTTGAATCAGATTAGGTATTAAAGCACTGCTAGCGGTGAATTCTTGTAGAAATGTAAGCATCCTTCTGGAGTATTGTGCTTCAGAGAGATATGAGGCAGTGACTGTAATGAGCTTAGCAGATGCCTTGGATGAATTTAACTTTGGTGCTGCTAGTATGTGACAGACAACTGGTGATACTAATAATGGGATTTCTGAGAACCTGAAGGGCATTATTTGCAGCACTGCACGCTCACAGGTTACATAGCTGCATATTTATGCTTTTTTTTCCTCAGCAAATAGACATGCATTCATTGTTCGGTGGAATTATGAGGTGAAAATTTCACTATTTCCATAGTCTAATGTCTACCCATTTTTATTTATTTGAATTCTGAGGTTATAAACCCTGTGTCCCTGCTCCCTTCTCAGATATGAGACACTCCCCCATTGTTTTTGTCCAGAGAAAACCCTAGCATGGAAACTTATCAATGTGAGGTTTTACTTACCAGTAACAGCAAATGCTGACCAAGTGCCGGGTTCTCCACTTTGGACATAACAACCAGCTATCGGCTGGGGGAGGAGTGGCTCGAGACTAGTGAAGTGGAGAGAGACTTAGGTGTACTGATCGATAGGAAACTCAATATGAGCCAGCAGTGTGCCCAGGTGGCTAAGAAGGCCAGTGGCATCCTGGCCTGCATCAGGAACAGTGTGGTCAGTCGGTCCAGGGAGGTTGTCCTTCCCCTGTACACAGCGCTGGTCAGACCTTATCTTGAGTACTGTGTGCAGTTCTGGGCTCCCCAGTTTAAGAGGGATGTTGAGCTGCTTGAGAGGGTCCAGAGAAGGGCGATAAGGATGGTGAAGGGACTGGAGGGCAGGCCCTGTGGGGAGTGACTGCAGGAACTGGGGTTGTTCAGCCTGGAGAAGAGGAGGCTCAGTGTTTACAACTACCTGCAGGGAGGTTGCAGCCAGATGGGTGTGGACCTCTTCCTTCAGGCTGATGACACCAGAACGAGAGGGCACGGCCTCAAGCTACACTAGGGGAGGTTTAAACTGAATGTTAGGAAGCGTTTTTTCACAGAGAGAGTGATTGCATATTGGAATGGGCTGCCCAGGGAGGTGTGGAGTCGCCGTCCCTGGAGGTGTTTAAGAGAAGACTCGATGAGGAGCTTAGTGACATGGTCTAGGTAGGGGATGTAGGGCTGGATGATCCTGGGTCCCTTCCGGCTCGAAGTGGCCTGCTAGACTGTGAGGGAACTAGGTTTGTGTTACCGCTCTGGGATGTGCTTTCGGTCTCTGTACGGGTGTTAGGTGGTGAGTTGGACTAGATGATCCTTGTGGGTCCCTTCCAACTCATAATATTCTGTAAATCTGTGAATCTGTGAATCTTTTCATTACTTCTGTAGTTCTGTAGTTTGGTTCTGTAGATGCTTGTGATGTAAAAGTGATCTTTTTGTGTGCTGTAAATCCAAAGCATTATCATATACATTTAACATTCCCCGTTTTATTTTTTCACGGTAAGTTCCTGGCTCTTCCATTTTGCTGTACTGTGTTACACAAATGTTCACTTAGACTGTCTTTCATTCTCAGGATTGACAAAAGAAAGAGAGAAGATAAAGTTACAGACAGCTTCATTTTCTTTTTTGACACTTCAGCACTTTCCCAAGTAATGCAGTGTTAGTGAGGAAACTGCATTTTCCTAAATAAGGGGAAAATTTTAGTTACTTAGGAAATTTTGTTTCCTCACTAACACTGCATTACTTCAAGTGCTGAGTAAGTACTTGTGTGGTTTTCTTCTACATATTTGCTATAAATGTGTAGGCTGAGTTTCTTTTTAGTACTTCGAAAGAGTGGATAATGCTTGTCAGCTCATGGAATCACAGAATATTCTGAGTTGGAAGGGACCCACAAGGATCATCAAGTCCAACTCTTAAGTGAATGCCCATACAGGGATTGAACCCTGGTGTTATTAGCACCATGCTTTAACCATCTGAGCTAATCTCAGGGTCAAATGTAGTTTGCATGGATAATTTTGTAAGTACTGTATTTGTTAGACTTTACCAAAGAATAGAGAATACTAATCCCTCCCCTTACTGTGGCTTTTTCTTGTAAGTACAAGCATCATTCTTAGCAGCAAACTAGGGAAAACTCCTGATTTATTTCATAATATTCCCAAATTCTTGTGCATAGACAACCTATAACTTTTTATGAAGCCATCATGTACAGGTTTGCTAGTTGCCACTCAAATAATTCTTCCATATTGTTGCGAAGCTATCCTTCATTTCTAGGAATGAACACTAGGAGTTTATATAGTTTGTTTTGTAATTGGATAAGGTGGTGGTGTTGCCTTCCCTGAATCACTGTTGATTTGGATGGTTACCATGCTTGTGGCTCCAGGTTTTCAAGTCCAACTTTTTTTGCTTTTGGGTTAATATTCTTGGCAACTGCATGTCAAAGCCTCACCTGTTTTCCAGTCACCAGTTCTGTTGATGTGCATAGCATGCTACACTTGAGTGTGTTGTGTTTCTCTGAGACAAAATTGTGGTTTGGATGCAATTTTCAGTGTTTTCAGTACAAAATACAAAGTTGTTGTCTTATGTGGTTAGACTCATTAGCCTTAAAATGCTTAAAACTAAGAAAACTCCTTAGATGACTCCCTCTCTTCTCTGCAGTGTACTCTTTCTTTTGGTAATTGGAACAGCTTACCTAGAAGCTCAAGGAATTTGGGAGCCATTTAGAAGACGCTTGTCCTTTGAGGCCTCAAACCCTCCCTTTGATATGGGAAGGCCACTTGATCTCAGGAGAATAGTTGGAATTTCATCTGAGGGAAAGTAAGTAAATGTTTGGAGTTCTTGTGGTATTTTTCCCATTTATTTCCTCTAATTACCAGGCCAGTAATAAAGTAATACTGCTCTTTTAGTACAGGTGAATGTATAAAGTTACTTATAAAAAGATGTCTTGGATTAAAAGATTAATTTTGTGGTTGTGAGGAATATCCATCTTTTAGGGAAAACAGTAAAGGGGAAAAAAACTACCAAAAACCAAACCCTGTCAAGTTTCCTGTCAATGTTCTCAAAAGTGAAAGGTACAGACTGCAGAAGAATTACAAGCCACAAGGTTCTACCTTTGGTGTTCTAAGTTAACTAAAGATCTTCTCCTTTCCCTGTTCTCTCCAACATATATATTAACTGTTGTTTTACTGTGGGTTTGTTCCTGTGTTCAGCGAGCAAGCAAACAGGAAATGGTGAAGGCTACTGACTTGTCAGACAAGTTTTAGACATTTTTCCTGGTTATATGCCAAGAGCAGTGTAGTTCAAGGCTTCTTTGGGATATAACGATTCTCTTTTCGTGGTGAAGAATGGAAACATTTTAGATCATGTTTAAATGTACTTAGGTTTAAACTTCTTGTTCTTCCAGCTTGAATACACTTGGATCAGATTCTAATCACAGTTCAGCCAGAGGGTTCTATGGAGCAGGCAGCTCATCTTCACGATCCGGTGCAGGGAATCATAAACAATGCAATGCAACAGCACACCTTCACAGCAATAGAAATGCACCTGATGTTGAAAACATCAAATCCAAAAACAGTTCAAGCATACCTAACAGGACTTCTCCACAAGCAGCTTGCACACAGTCAGTGAACAGGACGGGCTCCTTTACCTTGGATTCAGGTGCCACAGCTCAGACTCATGCCGCAGGCAGAAGAGCCAAGGGCACGAGGCAGAACCAGCAGCCGATGCAGCAGCAGGCACCAGCTTTGGCAGAGCAGCCCCTCCAGCAACCCCCAGCAACTGGGCCACAGCAGCAAGAGCAACAGACTGAAAGTGCTTTGCCACAGCTCCCTCTTCTCAGCCCACCTCATGGTGAATGTGCCAGCAGCAGAAGGCACAGCTCAGAGGATTCAGATCTCACTGGGCTCATAGAAACTATGGAAAAAGACTTTGACCACCCAGAATCCCCTTCCCCTGATGTGTTTACAGAGCAGCCCCCATCTCCACTAGCAAAAAACAAAGGTAATAATACAATTATGCTTTAATGGGATGATTAATTACATAAGCCACAGGACAAGAATTAATCAACTGAAAAGGTCATATTTTCATAGTGTGGAAAGCAATAGCTTCTCTGCAGTCCCCTGTCCTGTGGTATGTGCCTGTTACTTCATGGCACTGAAGTTTGTGCTGTGCTAGCTTGTCATTCTTCTGCAAAAATGCTGGAATGTTTTTTTTGAAACTGTGTGAATATCTAAACATCTGATCCTCTGGAGAAGAAAGATGATTTTGGTTGCTACGTCTTTGCCTTTGGGTTAGCATCCATCCCTCCTACCTGTGTTATTTGTACTTGGGGCACAGGATTGAGGAAAGGAAAAAGAAGTTGTCCTAGTGTGTTGTGAAAAGTGAGGCAAGGAGAAGGGGAAGAGCAAGATGGGTAAGCCCCCTGGGATATTGCCTGGGAATGGAATTCTTCATGCCCAGACTTGCAGTTGTAGAAAATACTTGATGTCAGGTGGTCAGCAAATTACCATATGGCACCTGTGTCTATACATTACATTCATTTTTGTGTGGTTAGAGTTCAGTTGGAGTTGATTATCCATCTTTTCAATAGCCTAGTGTTTAAAATAATGTGTTGAATGTTGTACATTAGATATGTTTAGACTTGTGAAATTACATGTTGGTTATTTCCTTTAATTAATATTCTGTTTAAGTAGAATTACTAATCATTATTTTTGGTTTAGGCATTTCAGTTGTGTCCCACAGTTACATGATTATTTAGTGTTAATGTGTTCATTTCTAATTGTTTTTCACTTTTGCTACCAACACTATTGTAGAGAAATTGATGCTATGTTGCTCATTAAAGAAAAACTTAAGAAAATTAATCATGGGGATACATATAAACACTGATCACCCACCACCAAATCGGAAAACTTCACTCTGCTAAAGTGGTAATGAGCAGGAAGTTCTTAATTAATTCAGAGCAGATGCTATGATGCATTTGGACTTTAAAAGTGAGACTCTGAAGTGATGAAAGACTTTGGGACTCTGCTGAAGTATGCTACTTAGGCGGTTTTGGTTTCGAAAGGGGATGTGGTAGGGGGAACTAAGAGAATGGTGACCAGTTTGTCAGGTTCTTATTCCATAAAAGCTAAATGGGATTCCAGAAGGTGAGGTGACTGTAGGTAGATTTCATGGCAAGCAATACAATGTTGGAGCCCTAGAAAGGAAAGTGTCTGGTAGTGAGGAAGCAGTGTCCCCATGGGGCATGTCTGAGCAGATCCACAGCACATCCAGTCCATATGTTGAATGCCTGAAAGAGCTAAGAGTGCTTCTGGAGCATATGTTCATTTCTAGTTCACCCTAGGAAGGGACTAGCTCTTGCAGCTGAGTGCTGTTTTGTGATGCAGCTGTAAGCACTGAGTTTGGTTTCAAAAGCATATTCCAGATCCAGATAATGTAGTGTGCCCATTTCCATTTGCCCTCTTCAAAAATGTAAAACCACAGAGGAAGTTCTGTCTGGATCTACATACACCCACTGATACTTGTCTTTGGGTAAGTAGTTAGAACTAGTCGCAAACATTTGCCGAAGCAGCAGCTTCTGGACTAAACCTGTCAGTCATAAGATTCTGTGCAGATCTCCTGTTTTTAGTCTTCTGTTTCAGCTTCCTAATATTTGGGTCTTAGCTGACGGCTAAAGAGGCTGCATTAGATTTTTGTTAAACAGCTGCTTTACATTGGTGTTTTAATGTCATTATAACATTTTAAGTAGACTTTCTAATCATGAACAGTAGGCTGTTTGGCAATCCTGAATGTAGACTACATTTGAAACAAAACTTTGATCAAGGGCTTCAATATACTGGAAGCAGATTTTTTGAAAACTTCCATAGAAAGATCTACTCGTATTTACGCATCTATTTGTGTTCATGCTAAAAAGAATATTTTTATCTCTAGTATTTTGTTATTCTTGATACCAAAACCAGTGACAGTTATGTCCTAAATCCCCAAATTTTGATATGTGTTCGGTTTGGTATTTGTCAAAATACTGAAGGCAAATTTCTGTTTTGGTACGCATGTTAACATTTTGCCAAACAAATATAACAGCTGTCATGGTGCTTCCAGTTTAAGTTCCAACTTGTGCTGGTTCAAAACTGAGAAGCTGAATCCAGTTATTCAGCACAGGTTAATTGAGTCTTCATTAAATGGTTAAGTCAGTCTGGGAGGCTGTGTGTAAACACTGTGTGGCTCACAAATGGGAATACTTGTTCTGCAGGGCAGTATCTGAAGATGATCCTATGAGTGAAGGCATACATTACATCTAATAAAAGACATAAAAATGTTGTAAAAGCTCACATCCTGTAAGTGAATAGCAACAGGCAGTGCTGAGCTGATGAAGACTCCACACACGCACATGCACAGTTGCTCTGTAGTAAGTGGGGGAGGGGGTGATGACTTTGTAATGCCTTGGGAGCCTAATTTTGCCTGCATTGCAAGCCAGGACCTTTGGCTTGAGTTTGGAGGTTCTTAAATATCTGCATTTTGACTGTCTACTGTGCTACATCTGGAAAAGCTTAATCAATTCTTCAAGTAGCTTTATTTATTTGCATGTGGATTGCTTCAAGAAAATGGATCAAACATTCCTTGGCATTTTTAATGCATTGTTTTCCCTACTGAGATACAGTAACATTTTAATATATCAAGGCAAGCTCTTTTACAATCACCTTAGTCATATCTCTCAGAATAGTCCACTCTGAAAGAACAAAATATGTCAAGAGGAGGAAGTGTACTTGGGAGTGAGATTTTCAGGGGTTTGGTGTTTGAGATTTTTACCTCTTTGCTAGAAAAATAGTATTAGTGATTTTTCTCATTCACGCTATTCTTATGTCATTTTACGGGTCTTTTAAATGACAAGCATGATGATGATTTCTGTTCTTCATTTGTATGGATCATAAAGCTCGTGCCAACTTCTGAAGTTTGTTTAAGTCTTACATTCTATGGTGTTTAAAAGAATGCTGGGAACAGAGCAGAGAATTATAGGTAGCCAGGTGCCTACATCCACAGAGACAATACGTGTACAACTCAGGAGCATAAATGACATTGTAGAGATCAGAGTTCTTCAGGTCTGATGTTTTTGCTCACATTTTGTATGAAAGGCTACTTAAGTGGCTATTGTGTCCCAAGAGGCAGCAAACAAACAAGCTTGGAGCATATGTTGATCTGTTAAAGGGTAGAAGGGCCCTTCAGAGGGATTTGGACAGACTGGGGAGATGGGCAGATTCCAATAGGATGAGTTTTAACAAGTCTAAATGTTGGGTTCTGCTCTTT
>WEKX01010310.1:340369-384523 GCA_013390025.1 Pitta sordida
ATTCTGTGATTCTGTGATCTATTCTATCTGCAGAATAAAATGCCAAAGTATAAACAGTAATTTCCCTCAATAATTAAGGTGTATGCTAAATCCATGCCTTTTGTCAGTTACAAAGGATCAGATCAATGGTCGTAACTTGTCAGCAAGTAGTGAACCTTCTACTTTCTACAATTCCACTCCCTTTATTTTAGTCATTTGGCTCACATGCTTCTAGGTAATAGACTAAGGCTACAGTTTGTGTAGTGGGACTAAACAAAGAGGAGGTAATTGCAAAGTGAAGAAAACCAAGCCTAAATTTTGATGTCTTAAATTTGTACTTTGGAAGAGACAGGGATTATAGTTGGTAGGGCGGGGAAGAAATCCATTTCGCATTTTAATCCATATGTGCATTTTAATAATCCATATGTGCATTTTAAACGTCACTGTTTAGTAAGTTGTCACTTGAAAGTCACCATTGATTTTTGCAGGGTGGGTACTTGAGATTATACTTGCATTTAGAAAGTCTTGAAAGTATGGTTAAAGAAATTAATAAATTGAATTGTTAAGTTGCTCATATTTTTTTGTTTGTTGAAGAGTTTTTTAGGTGACCTGGACTGTGTTACAGCAGATGCAGTAAATATCTCAGTACAGAGCTAACATGTTATTAAGTAGACTCAGGGAATCTGTGTATTTGCAAACATCAGATCTCCTTGAAGCCCATTAATTTGCTGTTTTCTGCTTCTCCAAATAGGAAAAAATAGATACCACATTATATAGGTAAATTCACTCAGTAGTAAGAAGAGAACTTCAGTGATACAGAAATGCTGAAGTTTTTCAACAGCAGTCTTTCCTCAGCCCTATCTATACTTTGTGTGTTCTGGTGCAAGAGGGACTTTGCTTTTCATGAATATTAATGTGTTATATCCTATCTTCTATAGGAACCTGAAAAACAAAAGGGAAAAGTTACAGCAGAAAAACCTGAAAATGAAATTGTCCCAGTAAAACAGAAAACTAAAAAAGTGCTTACAAGTATCAAGAAAGAAATCCCTGTAGATGTGAAAACAAGGTAAGCATAAAAAGGGCTTTTTTTCAGTAGGGAAAGTATCAAGCTTAAAGAGAAGATGGATTGATAAAAATCTCTCTATGTGACTGCTGTGGCTGCCAGTTTGGCAAATGCCAATAGTAGGTACCATTAAGGAGCTTCCTCTTCCTTCCTGACATCAGGCAATATCTGCAACTTGTAAATAATAAATTACTTAATGGGAATATAGTACATAAGTGAGAACTAAATCCAGACACAAAAATCAGGCAATGTTAAGATTTTTATAACAGATATCACATATGAAGTGGGGTTAATATTCCTAGTGGCAGCAGAGTGAGGCAGCACCAGTGGGGAAGCTGTGTGCCTTTAGTTCCTTTGGTCAGACTGCAGCCACACAGTTGCTCTTTCATATCACAGAGTAAGGTCAGAGTCTTGGAGATGTTACTAAAGGAGGCTGCTGCCACTGCCAGTACCTTTCTCTTACTGACACATGGCTGATTGCAGAGGATAGAAAAGATAAATGAAGAATCTTAGTCTTACTATAGCTAATTCATTCCAAGATAGTATTCTGAAGCCAGATCAGTATCCAAATGCCACAAAAGTTAACTTTACTGAACTGAGGTGTGGTATATTGGCTGTGTTTTCCCTGTTACTGTAGTTAATAGTAGACTGAGTTTAGAAGAAATTAATTTCTTTTAAAATACATCTCAAAACCTGGCTTGGCAAAATCTCTGCCTTATCTTATTTATTCTTACCATGATGTACTTTCCTTTATTATATAACTCACAAGTTTATTACATGTGACAGTTTTCAAAGGCCACGATGAGACCTGGTTTGGAATTCTGCAAGAAAAGGATAAAATAGTTCCTCTTTAGAAAGTCCAAGGAACAGTGTCAAATACCTGGAGAAAAAGAACAATATGTAGCCAGCCAAATTTGGCAGTGCATTTGAATAGTTTTGTATCATCAACTGAAAAAACAATCCTGTACATTAGGAGCATGTGATCTAACGGGTGTTGGGGGGCAGAGAAAAAGGGAGGTTGTCATCTCTTCTTGCTTCTATATGATCAAATGGGTTTTGTCATCCTGGAGCTCCAGGATGAAAGCTGCTCCTGGAAGGTGAGTGAGCTCTGTGAGACAGTGTGGGTAGAAAATGAGCCGTGGCTATGAAGGGTGGAGTTGCATATCGAAGAAATACAAAACTGCTTATTCATAAGAAAGCCACAGAAGACCAGTATTTTGTGAGACAGTATGGCCCATGTATATAATGTCTGTATGTATATGTATGTGTATGTATATATTTATATGTGTATATATATTTCAAGTGTTTTTTAGCACTTCAGAGCTTTAAAATAAATGGATTTCTGTTTTCATTTAGTCCCTTGGAATTGTCTTATACTCCCCCACTGGAAAACAAGCAGCGCAAAACCTTTCCGTCCAAGATCTCTACACAGCACCTTTTGACAAGCGGGTCTAAATCAAGAAACCTCCCCAAAACAAGAGGTAGTGTGAGGCTGATTTTTATAAATACCCACAAGACTTTTATTTGGTTGGTTGTAACCCCTCTTGAGTGCTTAATTCTAAGTCTGGTGTGCGAAGAGAGCTGTTCAGTTTATTACCCACACACTTGCTTTTCTTCTCTTGTTTTAATAGGTCCAAGCAGTAAATTAATGGAAAGCAGGCCATCAGTATTAGCAAAATTTCTCCCCAGTAGTTCTGGGCAGGAACTAGGAAACACCAGCAGTTCAGAAGGGGAAAAGGATTCTCCACCACCAGAGTGGGACTCTGTGCCTCTACACAAAGCTGGCAGCTGTAAGTAATCACTAGATGATGGCAATTCATATCTGCAATTAGTATCTGTCGATAGATTTCATCTCTTTATGGGGAGCGACTGCGAGAGCTGGAGTTGTTCAGCCTGGAGAAGAGGAGGCTCAGAGGTGACTTCATTGCTGTTAACAGCCTCCTGAAGGGAGGTTGCAGTTGGGTGGGTGTGAATCTCTTCTCTCAGGCTGCCAGCACCAGAACAAGAGGACATGGCCTTAAGCTACGTCAGGGGAGGTTTAGACTGGATGTTAGGAAGAGGTTTTTCACAGAGAGAGTGATCCCTCAGTGGAATGGTCTGCCCAGAGAGGTGATGGAGTCGCCATCCTTGGAGGTGTTTAAGAAAAGACTGGATGAGGAACTCAGTGACATGGTCTGGATAATGGGATGATGGGATAGGGAGTTAGGTTATTATATTTAAAAAAACCCCACAAACGATGATGGCATGACCCTGAGATTAGCACCGGGGTTGTGGGTTTGATCCCTCTATGGGCATTCACTTAGAAATTGGACTCAATGATCCTTGTGAGTCCCTTCCACCTCAGAATATTCTGTGATCGTCTTGTGCATTTGTGCTCTTCTGTGCTCTGTTTCTCTGCTCTAAACCCCTTATTGATATTATCTGGTATGATTTGGGAGGTTTGAACATGGGGTGGACAGACCATGAGCCACTCTGGCGTTCTGCATTGATGAACAGGATTTAGAAGCTGGGGAGGAAATTGAGGAAATGAGAATTAGCGCTCAGAAAAAAATAGGAATTTTCTACAGCAAGATGGGGTTTGGATTGGTTGAGTCTGTTGCAGCCAAAGTTGATAATGATTTATTCTTGAGAGGGAACGCTGAAAATTCTTTAATGCAGTGGTTAGTGGGGACATTCTTACAAGTGTTTTGGCTGCATTGTAAATTCCCTTGTGTGGGAACCAAATCACCTTCCTCTTGGTTAGTTGTGAACTTAAGTCATCCTTCTCCACAGTGCTCACTTGGAAAGATACCTTCTTCTGTACACATCTATTTGTCTTGGCACTTTTGTTGCAATACTGTTTCTCTGAAAATAGACCGTAAACCTGGACAACCAGAAGTGCGCATAGAGAAGGAGCTGCTGCTTCCATCGCTGGGAGCAAACAGCCTTTGTCATAATTCCTCCGTTTGAACAGAAAGGATAGCAGAAGTTTGAGAAGCCTTTGTAATGTAAATACTACAGGAGGATGCTTTGTGTTTCTCCTCATAGCTACAGACAACCTTTATAAGCTCTCTCTACAAACCCTGAATGCAGATGCTTTCCTGAAACAGCGACAGCCCTCACCAACCCCGGCCTCTCCATCTCCTCCTCCTCCCACATCATTTGCTTTTGGGCCACGAGGAGGCACTTACAGCAGCATTGTCAACAGCAGCTCCAGCAAGTGAGTCTACATTGTACCTCCTACTGATTTCCCAGACCCTGAGCAGTTTGGAACCTGTGTGCTTCACGGGGTGCATCTCTATTTTCTCAGACCCATTTCCACTTCCTCTGGAAACTGCTTTTTTTGCAGACACACCACTGTGCATGTCTTGCCATGCTATTTATATTTTTCTGGGGTTTCTTACAACTCGGTAGATTGGAAAAAGGTGCAATTACATGAACTGTTGAGCTGTTATGACTGTTTTCATAAACGCTAGCTTAAATTGCTGCTCTTTTGTAACACTACTGAAGTCCAAAACTTTATTATGTTTTTTTTTTTTTGTTTGTTTGCTCCTTTTAGTGAAATGAAAAGCAAGCAGCCTAATGGTACCAAACATAAGCTGTCAAAGGCAGCATCTCTTCCAGGCAGGAATGGTAACCCCACTTTTGCTGCTGTAGCTGCAGGTTATGACAAGAGCCCAGGTACCAGAACCAGTTTGGAGTTCTAAATATTTCTGAATATTCTGTTATTTTGCTGGGGTTTATTTTCTCATTTTTACGTGCATATTTTTGCAGGTGGCAGTGGTTTACCTAAGGTTTCTCCAAGCAAGATAGATGTTTCCAGCAATATCAGCATTTCCCACACAGTTGTTGACAGTGATGGCTCTGACAGGTAATTTTTATATTTTCTAGACAAATATCTGGGCACCTAGAAAAGAGGATTGTGAGCCACTAATGGCATTTTGAAGGATGTGACAGATTTCATTCTGCTTTTTTTAAAACTGTTTTTTAAAGTCTGGGCACAGCATCTCTGACCTTGCAAAAATTTTAGAAGTTGCAAGTGACTCAAAAGCAGAAAGAAGGATGTTCTGGATTGAGGGGAACTTCTCCCTCCTCATTCCTAGTAACTCAACAATCTTGTGTTCTCAGGCATTCAAACAATGAGAAATCAGCTTGGCTCTTTCAGTACTGAGGAGTGCATACCAAAGTCTCTTGGAATAGTTGAATATCTTGTTGTACAGCAATATCTTTCATTACCAGTTTTAACACTGAGATCAGAACTATCAGTGGGCTTTGTGTTCTGGGTAGGAGCAGAGTGCAGCTACACTCAGTCACATTCACCAAGGCGTGTGTCTTGTCTCATACTTTGGCAGTGAACTCTGGTCTTACTTGTAAAAAGCAGTGTCTGGTAACGTTTCTGGAACAGGGAAGAGATTTGAATTCAACCTTCAATATGCAAAAGGAATTGCTTTTATGAGTGAGGGAGGGTGGTGGTGGTTTGTTTTTGTGAATGTTTATCACTAGTTCCGTTTAACTCGTCTATTGATTTCAAGAAGCTTGCCCACAAGCCAGAGTGTGAGCATTTGTATCCCTTCTGAGTGGCTCTAAATTTTATCTGCTTGTCAAAAAAACTGCATCATGGGTTGGACCCTGTGAGTTTGGGAACTGATCAAAAGAGCTACTCTCAGGTGTGTGTTTATGCTCAATCTGCAGATTAAAGAGCACTGTGTCTATATTACTGTGTTGCTTCAAGGTGGGTGTATACAGAGGAAAATGGCATTTCACTGAGGTCTTTTGTAAAACAAAAATAAGCTGATATCCTAGCTCTTGATCACCATTAAATACACATTTAGTTAAGTACATATACACATTTATGCACTTGTACATAGATCAGTAAGTTGATGTTGTCGATAGTATGGTGTTAATAAGTTGTGTATTGCTTTCCTGTTATTCCATAATACGTAGTTCGGGTTTGTGGAGTCCTATCAGCAATCCCAGCAGTCCCGATTTCACTCCTCTCAACTCATTCTCTGCATTCGGACATTCTTTTAACTTAACTGGAGGTGAGTTCTTCTTTTCAAGTATTTTTCTATATTCAAATATAGGGAAAGAAGTGGTGCATCCCCATTGCACTAGTGTAGAGTACAAACAGTGTTCCCATCTTCACAGCTAAAAGGGAAGACTATGTAGGAAGGTGTGTTAAGAATTTGGTGGTACATATATTGTCTTTCAGTCCAGAGAAAGTTAGTGGAAACTTAGAGCATTTGATGGGCTGGAAATGCTTAGTTTTGGAGTTTCTCTGTTTCAGTGAAATTTCTTGGTATTTTTTTCTCAGTCTTTTTCCCCTCCATCCCTCCCCTGAAGCTTTACTGTAGGTCTCACAAGTGTGCCACTAGGCCTGTGGTTTCCTGAGCATACACACTTGCATAAAACCATTGCTCTGTAAGTGAGGCAATGGCCCCAGCTCGCCTACTGCTTTGCTCTCATGTTTTCCTCCAGTATCTGTGTAGCTGCACAATGAACTGGTGCATGTTAAACCCAGCAGTTAATTCCTGTGCTTCAATATTTAGGTAAACCTCCCTTTAAGGGCATTGAGAGATGGGCAGGCAGGTTATATTGCAGGGCATGGATGTTCTGTGTGCTCGGGAAGATTTCTGCAATGTATCTGGGGATGCATGGTGTGTTTTAAGGTAGTTTTAAGATAGCAAAGCAAACTTCAGATGTGGCATCTGCAAAATGGATTGTGTGTCAACTCAAAAATGCTATCTACTGACAAAATTGTGTTTATGCTGAACAATGCAATAATGGCAGTTGCTGCTGTGGAGTTGTTTCATCTTCATCAGCAGCACTTGGCACCAGCAACTCTGAGGAACACCAGTAAGATGCCTGGGATCAGCTCCGTGTGCGGGGAGCAGATGAGCTGTGTCTGCTGGTGCTGCCCTCTCCTTCTCATAGCAGAGATGGGGTAGGGGCTGGGGCACTGGTAACTCCTACCAGGGCTTACCTGGGAGTGCTGAGAGGCAGATGAGTGCTGGGGTTGTGAGAGGCTCCTGCAGCCCAGTCACCTGCTCCACCTGCAGTTAACGTTACCAGGAACTGCCAGGACTCTCAGTATTGCTGTGTTTCCACAAATCTCTTGGGCTTGTACTGAATTATACATAGCAAGTGTTTAACTTTCTCTCCCCACAATAACCATGACTGATTTTGTAGCCACTATCTGATGTCAGCCACATGAGATCTGTAATACTGTGTGACCTCTTCTAATCTCACTACAGCAGAACCTGCTAGAAAAGTATGAGGAATAATTGTGAAGAGTATTATTCTTGGAAAAAGAGTAAAACTAATGTACTCAATTTTAATTCATTTTATTTTTAGAGGTTTTTAGCAAGCTTGGTTTAGCTCGATCTGCTTATGGGCAGGATGTTCAGAGAAACTGGAGTGAATTCAATAATGTTCCGTCATCCATCTGGGATCCTTCAGCTACAGATTCTATACAATCCTGGCCAACAAGCTCGAGTTCCCCAACTCATACAACTGCAGTAAGTATTCAATCCAAATACAGTGTTTTATTACTGTTACCAACTTGTTCTGTATCTGCCATCTAATTAATTCAGAGGATTTGGAGGTGAAAAAAATCAACTGAAGAACAAAGGAAAAGGGAGTTTACACATGTTCATCTTTGTGTAGTTAAGTTGACATGGCTGTAGGACAAAGTTATTAGTCTGCTCCCTTGTGGCTGATGAATCCATGTACACTGGATATTTATATTCACAGAAAAATATTGCTCATGAGGGCATGTTGCAGGACTTAGTGTGTTCCACTCACACATCCTTCAGGATTGTAGAAAGTGCTGTTCTGCTCCTGTGCCATGGCTGGACACTGCCTCTGTCAATTCCAGTTGGACGGACAGTTCTGAAATAGACAATATGATAACTTTCAGATGTTGATTCTGCTGTCTAAATTCAGCATTGCACCTGCTTGTAAATTAACAAAAGGTCCCAGAAAAACTTACCTAGAAGACCTTAAATAAATTCTTTTCGGCTTAGAAAAAATGCTGAAGGACTGAGCATAAGGTGAATCCTTGTGTCAGTCTAAAACTTACACCACAACAGCTGCCTCCACTGCCAGCTGAAGTCATTCTTCATGTTGACTTCTGAAAATGTTTCTGTAGTGAGTAAGAGGCAGTGTTTACTTCACCTGGGAGCAGTTCAGATGGAGTGGGGGAAGGTGGGGGGCAGGGAAAGCCAGAGAAGGTCACACAGCTTCTTACAGGCACAGGCTCACTGATCCTGCCCTTGTCTCATGTGGTTACAAATGGAGCTGGAACTTCACTAAAACCCTGTAAGGAGAGATTTTTGGTTTTTGGTCACATGGAAGGCGGGTTTCATCAGCATTTGATGGAAGCAGGGCTTGAGGACAACCAAAACAAGCTTTTTACCTGGCCTCTTTTGAAAAGTATTTAGAAATATGCTTCAGGAAGCATGGAGACAAAAGCAAAGACAAATGGTATAGAAGAAGTGCCAGTTACTCCCTTTAAATACTACTTCGATTTAGGGAGGAGACATTTTAGGAGCTTATTCAAGGAGATCACATAATAAACAAGAAACAGCAAACTGACTGATATGTTCAAAGCCTTTCTAAGGATGGTATTTTCAAGTGCTTATGGCAAGCCAGGACAGGAAAGCTTGGCTTTTCCTGTGACCCAGCCTCCTTGCTTTAAGTGCTAGATAAGAGAGCAGGTGCCAGGCCAGGGCCCTGCCCTTTCCTCTGTTCTGGCATAAGAGCCAAAGCCATTGTTGCAAACAGCACTTAGACAGTAGTTGCTGTGTTACCCTCTTTTCTAAGAAGGTTTTTTGGGTATTGATTTTGATCATTCTCCTTCCTTATGCCTCTTGTTTTCCCCTTTTACATGCAACTCTGCTTCTGTCTTGAGTAGCGTTTGACTTCTGGGTCCTGCCTCCTCTCAGCTTTGACTGCGTTGCTGGTACTTCTGCCCAGGTTTCTTTCTAACCCCATTCCCCTACTCCCCTTTCCTCCAATTCCCTCTGTGTAGTTCTGCCCGCCAGTCACTTTGTACCTCCCTCCACCAGCCGTCAAAGGGCATAGCAGGCACTCTTCCCTGCTGCTTCTTTCCTGGTTGTTTCTGATTTATGAGAAAGTGCCTTTCTCTCAGGCTCTCACAATCCCTTTTTGAGACACATAGGAATAGTTCCTGACTTTTTCCTGTATCAGGAAATAGGGTGGACTTTAGTGTTGTTAGGGTTGGTGGCTGAGCAGCAGAGTGAGTATTTCCTGCAGTAGGCTTAGAAGTCTAATGCTCGTGTAGTATTTAAGCTATATAACCATTTATTTATGTGACAGTAGTACACTGTGAGCCTGGTTTGGCTCAGTTTCTCGGTGACATTGGAGAGTCCTAATGACAGTGGCCTGGTTAGCTCCCAAGTAATGCTTCAAACTCCTGTCCAGCCCTCGGTAGCAAATTCTGTGAGAACCCTTTGATAATGTGCTAGCATCCAACCAATTTCAGGTATGATCAGACTCAGCCTATCTTCTTCATTCCAGGGGGGAGAATAAAATCTTAAAATGGATAAATGTTCAGAGTCTACCTCATTCTTTCCTAAAGAAATGTTTGTTTAAATCTCCAGATGCAGAGTACACTGATACTGGTTAACCTTTAGTGTGTGCTATCTGAGGGCAGGGATCTTGGGAAGGGGTGTCCTATCTTCACCCAGTAAACCCAAACATGAGGATGTTTGTACCTTACAGCACTTATTCAACAAGCCTTTGGGATGTATCACATTTACTGTATATTTGCAAATTGAATTTACAGCATATGTACATTAAATCTGTTGACACTGAGGTATGTTGACACTAAGCCTACATGTAGGTTCTGTGCTAATATTAGCATGAAAGTTATGCTAACCTTTCTCATCTCCATCTTTGGCTGCTTCTGGGTATCACTCTCCCCCACACCACGGGTTAGGTTCCTCTGCCTGTTGCTTCCTCCTGTTTGGCCTTTGATAAGGCAGTTGACAGAACCTGGGCTGTTTTCGTTCCTGCATGTGTTCTCCAGGCTTGCTGTACCTGTCCTATCTCATGTTCATTTGTGATGTGCTGAAGCACACATGCATCTGCTCCATGACCCTTTGTCAGAGACTTCCAAGTGTCTTGAGCCAGGACAAACTTATTGGAACTCAGTGATAAATCATGTGTTCTCCTATCATCTCTCCCCTCATCTGGACGAGTTTTGGGTGGGGGGAAAAGTATATTATGGAAATATGGAGGAGGTAAGAGTGGGGCTGAACACAGGTAAGTTCATCCAAAATAGACATGTGTGAATACAGAGAGGTAAGTTTGCAAGCAGTAAAAAAGGGGGAAAAAATCAGAAAAGGACGTTGTTGTTACCTTCCGTTGCAACTTGAACTTTGTTGACTCTTTGAGGCTTGAACCACATTTATCTACCTCATTGTAACTAGTTTCTTTAAACTTCAGCGTTCTGGCCATTGTTTGCTAAAGCTTCAGTACTCGGAGTGCTTAAATTTACAATGGTGTGGGGATGTAAAAGCTCAAGTGAAAACTGCCTAAAAGCCTGTGATGTGATTGCAGTCTGCAGCCCTTCAGCTCCCAGATGTGTTCAGTTATGCAGTAGTGTGGTTCCTGTGGGCAGGCTCTCCTGAAGGAAGTTCAGAACTCTGTGTTGCAGGGAAGACGAAAGGGGCTCCAGAGCAGGCTTTGCTGCTGCTCAGATACTGTTCTTTAAGGGGGACTTTAAACAAGGTGAAAATAGAGGTTACCAAACTGCCACTTACCTGACTCTGTCTTTACTGCAGTCAATCCTTGGCAACCCCAGTGGGCTGTGGTCCACCACTCCATTCAGCAATTCCATTTGGTCAAGTAATCTCAACAGTGGCCTTCCCTTCACCACTCCAACAAACACGTTGTCAGGCATTGATCTCATGGGTAGTGAAAACTCCTCTGCTGCTCCTCCACCACCTGCTCCTGCCACCGTTGCCAATCCTGCTGAAGACATGGGACAGACCTACAATCCTTGGAGAATTTGGAGCCCAACCATTGGAAGAAGAAGTTCAGATCCTTGGTCTAATTCACACTATCCTCATGAAAACTAATGCAAAAAAAGTAAAGAACTCTTATCCAGGTCGTGATAAAAGTCTGAATGCAAATTTTTGAAACGTCATTTTCAGGCCATTGCTGGTCGTTGCTTCCCCCCAACTCCCCTTGTCAGTCATGCTTTCACCACTCGCTCCTTTTTAAATTCTGTCCTGCAATATGGTAGTGTGAGATTGCAGATGAGCTTGAAAAAGTCTGAGTGTGGTCACAAATCCCAACTACTGCTGAAGCCTGTAAATATGAACAGTTTCACTGGTTTCATATTCTACCATCTGCCAACTTTATTTCGGAAACAATTTGAACTATACAATGGTTCTGGCATGCAATACTTTTATGAAAAGTCCTGGTTTGGGTTTTTAAATTTTTTCCAGTGTTATCCTTCAAGTTCTAATTTAAAATCAAAAGGCACTTTGTGCTAAAATGCAGAGTATTTTTTTAAAATAAGGCTGACTTTGTTAATGCAGGTTGTAAGAATGTAAAAAAGGAAAAAAAGCAACAAAAATACCAACAAAACCAACACAAAACCTTAAGAGCAAAGTGTCTGAATGTACGAGCATTCTGTTGAGACTGTAATACACTTTGTGCTGTTTGTACATTTGTAAACCTGAATGCATTTTTAAGTTGAACTGAAATGCACACAGCCAAGACTTGTGGACAAAACAAGATACCTTGTGCATTTCTTACAGATACAACTTTGGGTTGTACTTTAAAATAAATACTGCTTTTTTCAAGATTTGACTGCTGCAGTTCTGTTCCCCATGTGTTTTCTGACTTTGCATGACTCCACTTGGTGTAGCCTTTGGGCCAGACTGGCCTGTGCACAGGCCTGTGTTACCAGAAGCTTCACTGCAGACGAAACCAGGTTTCCCAACGGCGTGAGTTTGTGTCGCGGCAGAGAACAGAGACTCGTCAGGGTTACACAGTGTCCCCTTTTGAAAACCTGCTGGATAGCAAAAAGCTGGAAAAACGTCTGTGCTGTTGGAGTTGCCAAGTCTCAGGCGTAAGAGCTGCTGTTGCTGTTGATGCTACACTCGTACCTTTGTGACACTGTTCTTGCATAGGTCTGAACAAGAACGTTGCTATTCTTAGATATGATTTATCTGTTCCTCTAGGGTGCCTGGTTCCCATCATTAGCAGTAAGGCAAGCCCCACTGACTGCATGTATTTCTCTGAGCCAAAGCCAAGTAAGAATGAACCCTTCCATTACCAGAAAGCATTGACAGACCAGGACATAAAACTACTTATGACTCAGTGTCTGCTTAAAATTTACAGCAGCAGATTTTTATCAGCATCCATCCTTCAAAAGAGTAAGAACTGAAAGTTTTTTATATGCAACAAAATATAAGTGTCTCATTTATTTAAGCAAGTGAGCCCTTTTCCAGTTCGCATTACATAAACAGAACCTCTACAACTGTCAGATTGCTGCCTTCTTGCTGCCACCGACAGAAGCTTTAAGATGCAGATCTCTCAAATAAGAATCTGTTGGAACTCCTTTGTTTTTAAAATTTGGGTATTTCTAGAGTCATGGAAGGTGATGAAATGTTCAACTTGGATTTGCATGCAATTTCCTTCTGAGTAACTGAGCAAACAAGTCTCTTAATGCATGAAAATGAAGACAAGATAGTTAAGGTTCTGACATGCTAGGGCCTGCTTCTCTGTAAATGGAACTTGGGAAGATAACTTGAAGTAACTCAAGGTGAAAGTAGCTGCTTAAGGTCATGTGCCACCTTTTTTTTCCCAGAAGTGTTTACATTGGAATTGATTCCATTGAGGATAAAAGCAGAAATTAATTCTGAGATACTGATAATCTGCAGTGATTTCATAAAGGAGGACAGGAAAAAAATTCTGGTTTAAAAACATTTCCTTTTGAACAAGACAAGGCAAAACACGAGCAATTTAGACTTCCCACCCACCAAAAATATTAAATATAATAATTCCCTTGTGATAATGCAAATAACCTCATCCACCATTAAATATTCTTAGTTCTTGTTTGGAAGAGTTTCCTCTTGAGCACCAGTTAAACATTAAGTTCCGGAGTGAAACCACCAGAGCTATCAAGATCTTTTGACACACAGTTTTCAGGGTCCTGAGAGGGGAAAAAAGCATGTTTTCGTCCCCCCAAAATACCTGGGACCTAAACATTTCCTCTTTCCGAGTGTCCTATTTTCCTTCTTGGGAATTACTTTGGAAAGCACCTTCATTCTCTTTTGCCTAGTTAAAGAATGCAAAAGAGCTGCCTTAAAGTCACAATTGTAATTGGCAGAATTTACGTGAAGTAAAATCTGGGCAAAAGTTTGGTATAAAGCTCTGTGTGTGGTAAATGCATGTGCAGGACAGTTTTTGCTGCCTTCTCGTGAGGTATTTATTCACCAGCTTTTATGGGATAGTCACCTTTATCACAGAATCACAGAATACTATGAGTTGGAAGGGACCCACAGGGATCATCTAGTCCAACTCATCCATGCATTGAAAACTCCTATTAAGCAGGTATGAGGTAATGAGACAGAAGCATCCACGACCAGAATAACAGAGGACAGAACTCTTACAATGAGGTAACAATAACAGAAAATCGTATTTTTGAGAATGCACGTGCAAAGTTTTGTATAGGGAGATCTAAGGTTAACAGCGTGGAAGCAAGGTGATTGTTTTCAAAAGCAGAATGAACAACACTGAACCTCAGAGAGCAGGGAACTTCTGTCTGGAGTAAAAAGACCAGAGGAAAAAATGTCTTACAGTGCTCAGAAGACAGATTGTCCTGGAAACCAGGGTGCTCACAGGCCTTAGGCTAATTTACAGCATTTCTTCAGAGTAGAATCGGGGCCAAAACACCATGAGTCAGCTCAGCTCTTCCAGACCTGGAAGCTACTGGGAGTGCAAAGTTCCCAGCAAGGAAGAGAAGCAATTACTGTTAATTTTGGTAATTATTTTGATGCTCCTAAAGGGAGCTAATGCTAAGAAATAGACTAGAAGCCTGAAAAGTTTCTGGCCTGTTAGTAAAATCAGGAAGCCTGAGGTAGGTAAGCATGGTCCTGACATGTGAAATCAGTTTAATTATCATGAGCTGTATTTCCAGAAGCTCTTGAAAGGTTTTGTTATCAGAACAGGATATAAAATTCCAGTCAAAAGAAAGTGTTTATTTCACAGATACAGACACTTGGAATGAGGCAACATACCAGTGAACAGGTCTGGGCCCGGCCCTGGCCACAACTCTGTCAGCAGTGGTACATGATGCAGCTTGGCCATTGCCTTGTGAGAGAAACACCAAATCGGCTGACCTGGCACGCAGGATGTGAGTAAACAGCAGACTCCACACTGGAGCATCACAGTGAAATCGTACTGAAGTTGTCCACTGCACTTTAGCCAACAATGAGCTGTGCCAACTAAATGAGAGGTAAAATTAAGATAACCCAAAGTAAGAAGCTATCTCACTGAAAACACCCGGAGTGATGTTCTAACACTAAATACAGCTTTGACTCGGCCTTGTGTGCTTTCACAACCTGTAATTATGGTAAGTTTTCTGAGCTTCAGTGTTTTGGCTTCATGAAATGATGGCAACTTCAGCTCGCAATGAGTCAATTCATTAGAACATGCTGGGATTGAGAATAGCCCAGTTCCTACTGCATGTTTGGTGCAACTGGAAGAGTGGCCAGTCACCTTGTGTTAAAACAGGTTCAGCTTCAAAACAGTCTTACCCAGTGCCTGTTCTCATCAAATGGCACTCCAGGCTGGACTTTATATTCAACTGGTGCTTTAGTAGCATAAATACTAAAGGGGTTTACAGGATGACTGGATCAACACACTCTTCGGCAGCCCTGCAAACACAATTGCTGCCCATGCTCACTGCTAGTGCAGTGCTGCCCCATGCTGTGTGACCTAGGAGAGCATGGTATTTTAATGTGCCTGCATATATAGATATAGATATATATATATATATATACACACACACACACATTTCCAGATGTTTAATGTCTGTTTTATATATATATATATAAGAAATCAAAGATCCAGAGCATGGCTGCATGCTTTCATCTATGCTTGGGGCTTTTCCAGAGAGTCCCAAGCATCTGCGGGAGCCAGAGGAAATTAGATGAAACATTAGCCTGAACTCTGGGAAACAACTAAATATTGGGCATCTTAAGAAGTACTGAAACCCCTAATATCACTATATTTGCTGAAACAGAAGGACTGTCCTGAGCAAAGCTCCCTTTTTTTCCTTTATTTTGGAGCAGAACTGTGTGAAGGTAGCTGCTCAGCTCCAAGTACAGCAGTTGGATCAGTTGCTCATCAGTGTCTAAAAGATTACATTGTACCAAGAGAAGTGCAGAAAGCAGAAGGAAGTACCAAGAAAGATTTTACAGCCACTTTCTAAGGAAATCCCCTTAAGGTGTTTCTGTCAAGCTGGGATCTCCAGACGGGTTCTTCAGGAAGGACCCCATATCAGAGACCACACTTCACCCTCCGTTTGCCCATTTGTGAAGGAAATGCCTGAGTCAGTGTGTCGGTAACACTGTGGGATCTTCAGGGGTTACACTCCTGAAGTCTTACCAGAGGATGCCAAAGTACTGCTTAAGTGGCAGCAGGAAGTGAGTGGGATGTTTTAGCATGTTTGCAGTATTGCCTGGGGAGAGCATGAAGGGGGTGGGGCTGAGTGAAGAGATCATTCTAGAAAAGAGATACAGGCTGCTCATTTATAATTCTGGGGCTAATAAAATATTCCCTGGGGGGAATATACCTGCCTGTCAAATTCTTTTCTGTGGCTGAACCTCCTATTCAAGGGAGGGGTGGGGTGTAAGAATCAACAGAGCTTAAGAACTCATCCATGAAATCTTAATGCTTCGGTTGGCAGACTACAGGATCTTAGTATTTTGAAATACAGAGGGTGAGAGGGGGGGCAGAGGCAGCGGAGGAACACAAGGAATAAACCAATTCAGACATATTTTGAAAGTTAGGGACAAATTCAAATTTCATGTACATGTGAGAAAGGGAGAGTGGCTAGTAGAAAAAAATTTTTCACAAAGGGTGAAGCGTTGTTAAGTATTGGAACAGGTTGCTTAGGGAAGTGGTGGAGTCACAATCCCTGGAAGAATTTAAAATACGTGTAGATGTAGCACCTGGGTACATGGTTTAGTGGTGGACTTGGCAGTGCTGAATCCACATGTTGGACTTGATGATCTTTTCCAACCTAACTGGTTTTACGATTCTATGTTTCTGTTAAAGATGGTTCCTTTTTTTGAAGCAGTTGAACTCAGCAATTTAAAGAAATGCTCCAAAAGGATAACAAACATACATGCTACAACAATCAGCCAACAGAATACCTCATGATTATGCAAAGTTTCTTTTCAGATGTGCAAATGTGGGAGCTGGGCACCGGCTGTGAACTGGTTCCAGGTACGTGGAATGAGAATGAGGTGCATTGAGTGCTCAGTGCCCTTACATCGATCAACTGCACGCAGAAATACATATGATACAGTTATTGGAGCAATAAAAACTGAATATTGCTGAAGTCAGCAGGTTCAGCACCAGAAAGCTTCAGAAAATAGATTGTATTTGTCCTGGCTTTGTAATTTAATGGCGTCTCCTTGTGAGAAGTCACTGATTTGGTCTATACAGCAATATTTTACTCATGGGGAAAAAAGGCTTTCAGGAACTCTGATTAAATCGGCACACTGGAAAACCCTTCCTCTAACTCAATAAATTTGAGTAATGCCATTTCCTCTGCAGAGTGAAGAATGAGTCTTACGCCAGTTGGACAAACAGCCCCGCCGTGTGGCTCCAAGCGGCATTCTGGCTGGCTCAGCTGTGCCAGCCGGCCTCACATTTCCTCTACGGTTTTTCCTGACACTTTTTGGGGAAAAAATATCACCTATAGCAGTAGCATTTTGCTTTAATGTCTTGTGCATTGGGAAAGTTAACACTCCTTTCCCCCCCTCACTATACAGCTACCATTGCTCAACACGAACGTGCCAAAAATCCTAAACCAAGAGGAACTGGAAAGTTCTTGCAGTTCAATGGGGAAAGTCCATAAATTAGGGAACAGTTAGTCATACCAGGCTTTTACTTCTTTTCAAGCATAGTATCACAACCTGCCATTTTAATGCAATCAAACTATTTATTCCTGTATTTAATATTTCTTTCATGAAACTATCTAAAATGAACCACTTTTTTTTCCTTCTGTGTTCCTTCAGTATCTTTCCATATCTGCTTTCTTAACAAAATCATTTCTCCAATGTTTAATCTCTTTTACCTATGATATCCTGTACATGTCCAAGACACTCAGTTCCTGCAATTCAATTCACCCACCACATTTTTACAACTCATTTCTACACCCCTACTTTAGGAATTTTATGCAATTACTTTGTATTTCTGTTCAAATCTCCACATGTTAGCTCTTCCCCACTATCTTCCCATCCCCTTTATCCACGTGAAAGGCTTTTCCATGAAAGAGAGGACAGGACAGAGGAGATGGATGGGTTTGTTCCTTACCCAAGACAGCAGTCGCCACAGTGTGGAGGAGGACTGAACCTCCTCAGGAACGGGATCTGCACAGCCTGGCACTGGGAATCTATCTGGGGTTTGTCCACTGCTACACCAAAGCAGGACTCCCAGGACCTCACAGCATAAGATTTATTCACTATGTTCCTCTTTAATTATCAAAATTATTATTTAAAATAGCAATGTTATCACACTATGTGCTGTCGTGTCTTTCTTGCTGAGACCCAGAAGAGCCCCATGCAGGACTCGGACACCTACATACCAAGATTCATGAATAAATACTGATTACAGAGTAAATGTTTTAAAGCAAAATCCACCCTATGTCTACATGCCTTCAAAGCTTCCACCTTTCCAAGTACCACTTTTATAGTCCTGACTTGTTTCTCAGCTCTTCAGCAACCATCTTGCAGCGTTAACACAGTACCTGCACTTCTGGAACACTGCACTGGCACTTGAGTACTAATACAGTGGATGACCCTGAACCACTCCAGCACACAGAATTTTACCAATTTCACTGATTCACAGACTATTCTGAGTTGGAAGGCACCCACAAGGATCATCGAATCCAACTCTTAAACAGCACCACTGCCTCCCTGGCGCGAATCGAACCCCTGGTCTCCTGCATGGGAGGTGGGGACACTCACCACGGTACTAAAGGGGGTTTTTCCTCAATCCTTGCAGCTCAAACTACGGGTGCCACTAAATCTTTCATCAGGCTGATAGAGTAAGTAATGTGACCGCAACAACAGTTGAGTCCTCTCAGTCTATTGAAACTGCCACAAGTTCCAAGTTTGCCTTCCTAGGAAAAGCTGCCCACCTTTTTAGTAACACCATTCACCAGTTTTGGATTCCGTATTCAAGTAACTATCCATCTTGAGTTATAATATGAAAACAAGAATAATGATCATGTTACTGTTTATCTACATCCATAGTCTGACAGTAGACAGGACTGTATCAATAAAATAAATTTTAAAAAAATCCCAAACAAAATAGCTACAGTTTATTGATGAACCATCAACTTCCTAGTAAAGTACTTCCACCAGAGACAAATTCATAGGTTAATTCAGGGTGTTCCATGCACAACCTGCATAAACATCATAACCCTCATTCTCTGAGGACTCAAGTGATGAGAGCCCCCAAAAATGAGTACTCAGAGAAGGGGAAGTAGAGATAATGTGACACAGTGGAAAGCACCATAATGGCACTATATAAACCGTCTCAGAGCCAACACTTCTGACGAAGCCTCTTACACACATGCAAATCATAATTTTTTTTGTGCAAATACATGTGGACATACCGTGCCATGCTTACACTCTCACA
Source organism: Pitta sordida (assembly GCA_013390025.1). Lineage (NCBI taxonomy): Eukaryota > Metazoa > Chordata > Aves > Passeriformes > Pittidae > Pitta > Pitta sordida. The sequence continues at coordinate 359,310 of WEKX01010310.1, forward strand.
GATACAAGGTAGAAGCCACTGCCAGGACAGGACATGAGAATGGGCTGGTTTTCCCTATCACAAAGTACAGGTGTTTTCAGATTTTTAATTTAGATTGTAAGACTTGTATCTAGCTGGCTGCCAATTTTACCGATTAACTGCCTGTTTAATTAAATAATTTTCAAGACACCTAAAATTCTGTGCCTGCCCAAGCCCAAGCAGGATCCAGAAAATGCATTTCTCTCTCCCCTGGGGAGTCTCACAAGCAGAACAGCCCTGCTCAGGAAATGAAGCCCAACTGCAAGGACCCTGTACATGGAGGGAACATTTGGGCAACAGAACTGCAAACAAGAGGCTGCTTCTTGCCTTCGTCCCGCACTTTGAAAAACAGGTAGCTAACCTATGTTAAACTCACGCTGGGAAACTGTTTGCACTTGGAAATGCCCCATGGCACTCAGCCTGCCTGCCTGACAATCCCTCCTGGCACAACAAAGGTCACTTTCCCATCTCTCCACTCAGTAAAATCCCCACAGAGTGCACACAACCTAAACCAGCAGAATTTAGCCACCACACTGGAAAAGACCAGTGCTGGATGACAGTTTACACACTTATAGAGCCATATAGTGCTTTTGGAGGATGACTGGGGGGGAAGGGAGAGAAGCAAAGCACAGAAAAAGAAAAGTTGTTTCCAGCATCATGTGCAACACCTCATGAATGAAGCTTCAACAAGGATCTGGAAGGAAAGGACTGTGCACACGTGGTGGATTCCTGAGGACTGCAAAGCATCAGAGAGCAGAGGGAACAGGCAGGTATTGAGGGCCTTGTCCACAAGCTGGGTCACTCAACTGGGTGTGATAAACGTGGCTGTGCCTGCAAGGCCAGAGGCACAAGGCCCTGTCTCTTCTTTGTGCACTACTGTGGGAGAAGGAAGCCCAGGCGAAGGTGAGTCTCAGTGATAAACTTCCTCATCAGCAATCCCCAAGATAGAAAGCCAGGAAATTCAGCACCACATCAGGCAACAAAGTCAACTACAAGCTGGGCGAGCTATGGGTGGAAAGCGTCCTCTGTAGATTTAGTCAAAGCGGCTCTTGCAAAGCTTTACTGATGCAGCAGTGGAGCCAGAATCTGTCGTGTGTAACTCTGCAGATCCAGACACACAGCTGAGCATGAAAGGTGGATTTTGCATGCTGAGTTGGCCCATGTTACCACACGGGACCAATCACAAACAAACACTGCCCATTTTCCTTTTTTGCTCATCAGGAAGAAAGCAGGACAAACAAATCTTACATCCACCTTTGACAGTCTTTCTTTTCCCACTCATAACATCTGTTAGTTCTCATTTCCCTGTGCTTTCCAGAGCATCCTAAGACAGGTGCTCCCAAGTGCAGAGATACAAACACCTGGAGCCAAGTCACACTAGCCTGACATGGGGGAAAAAAAACCCCAAACCGTACCTTCTCGTTGTGTCAGCTCCTGGGGGCAAAATATGACAGTTAGGTCTGTGGGCAGCCCCTGACACTCACCATGGGAAAAGACAACGAAGGGGATGCCACCTTCCATGGGGACTTGGGAAGCTGAGCCAGTCCCTCGAGAAGGAGCTGCCAGTTGGCTGCACGGTGATGCTTTGCACCACACCACTGGCTGCTGCTGGACTCTGAGCTCTCAGTAGTGCCCACTGCACTGCCAGCAGATGAGGAGTACACCTGCATTTCCTGAATTACTGCTGAGCTGATGAGCCTTCTTAGAGTGAACAAGCTGGGACTGAGGAAAACAAGACAGAAGAATTTTTAGCAACACTGTCATGTCTCCATTCGATAATTAAGCATTCTACTGACTGATATTTCTCAATAAGGTTTATTCTAGCTCCGGCCATCAGCCATGCCTCATCAGTATTGCAAAGTTACCCACTTGCAGAGACTACTCACAGTTAGACATTGTAAAGCCTTGGTTTTCATACAGAAATTCACTTTTTTTGAAGGCATAGAAGTTTCATGAAAGTATTTTAAATCTAACAGGGAACTGAGAAAAGAAGCTCCTCTTCAGCCATTTGCCTACAGACCTTGAAGTTGTGAATACAGCCACAGCATTTCTAGGAACACCCTCTCACTCATGCACCTTAAACTAAAGTTGATGGAAAATCTAAATTCGTGTACTTTAACTGAAAAGTTCTGACTAGCTTATGGGAGATTTGGTAAAACACAATGTGAAGAGCATGGAGTAAAATACCATCGTTAGAGGAACAAAATGAGGCAGGAATGATCCTCAATGAGAAAGTTCTGATGCCAGAAAAAAATATGGAAAAACCTATCTGAGGGAGTCTAGCCTATTCTAGATGATAAATGCTATTCCAGACCTGCTGGATGTCTCTCATACACCTAGGCTGGATCATCTCATGTTTGTTACAAACCTACAATATGAAGGGCACTTCACCAACCTTTCCAGAGCATTTCTGCAGCAGCAGCAGGTAGTCTCCAGGACTTCAATGTTAAATGCCAGTGCCATCATCTGCCCAATACCATCATTAGTTGGTGGCAATTTAATCACCTTCGCTTAAAAAACAGTTATTTCAATCTTACTTTTCAGAACTTCTCAAATCTGCACTTCCTAAAGGCAGATGGATGCCAGTGGGACTGCTCTGGCTGGCCCAGTGGGACTGCTCTGGCTGGCCCAGAGGGATGCCCTGGTCTGGGCAGGGATGTTGTAGGTGGGAATATGTGGGTGCCTGCAAGTGGAAGGGGGTGATTAGCAGGCCCCCACCTGGGTCACTATGCTTCCAAACCTCCTGTGTGTTCCTGTTCCCATGCATTGGCCCCTGGGAGTTTCCAATGGTGAACAGTGTTACGGGCCATTCCTGGTGCCGGGAAGGTACGGAACAGCTGGCAGGCCTCCTGCTGCAGGCATGGCCAGGGTGTGTGCAAGAAGGGTGATCCAGTCCTCTGTAATCATGTCCATATGAATCCCCCTCATTACTTACCCTCATTACTTACATTGATGGTTAATGAATCACCTTGTGAATAAATGGATAAACTGCATCCATCCCGAGTTGCGATGGGCAAAACATTTCACGAACTGGGAGCAGAAAGTTTGTCTGACATTTAAAGTAATGTGAGAAAAAGAGGTTGCTGTCGTGTTATGCTTTCCCCTTCACAGGCTGGAAGTCTTGTCACTCATTAGGAAGAGCTATTTTAAACAAACTCTGATGCAGTCGGCAAGAATCATCCGAAATGTTTAGGAATTCAAAAACTGAAAAAGGCTGAAAAAGCTTCACCTTGGTCACCAAAATTACCTACAGTTTCTTCTGATGAGGACTGTCCAGTTTAAACAATTGGCCTGCTATTTCTTTGTGGTACCTTTCTTGGCGTTCTATTCTCTCATGCATTTTCTGTGTTTCATCTATTAAGATTTCCTCTCTTTTGTCTGATTTCAAACTTTAACATGGTACATTTCGAGACATCAGGTCAGCCTTTCTGAAGTGCTGTCAGCGTACCAGAGAGCTGTACCACAGCTTCAATCCTGCCTGAAGGTTGTCCTACATCAAAAGTCCACGAAAGAGATGGAGTTCTGGCTCCACAGCAAAGCCCCCAGACATTGCTGCTCCCAGCAGCTCCTCGTGGCACCATTTGCAACCCATGGACATGCACATTCCCTTCATACACCCCAGTTCCACAGGTAAGCCAGACTCTCTTTGGGTTTCGAGTGGAGAAATCTTTATGGAGACACATTCATCAGCTTCAGAGAAGTGACACTTTCTCTAATAGCTCAGAATACCTTTAAAAGATGTTGAACTTTCAAACATCTTTTAACCACCCTTTTTAAATGAAACAGAACATTGATAGATATTCTTTGACATCAATTACAAAATCTGAAATGCCTATCTGTCATACATACATACATATGCACAAGTATGCAGCTGTATTTTTCATTTGGAGCATCTTTTCATTCTGCATTTTGAATGAAAACAGCGTGGGGTTTATCTTCTACTGTTTTTCCTTCTTTTCTTTCTTTCTTTCTACTAGCAAAAGTAATCCACAGAACTCCACTTGTGGTCTTCAGTCTTCTTTCATGCAAAAAAAATTGTATTTGGCAGTTCTCAAACACCCAGCAGCAACAGAATTACATTTCTATGATCTATTCTTCATATTTTACAGAAACCAGAGTGCTCTGAATTACTGTCTTTTACACTACTATATAAACTTCATTTAACCTGAAACCAACAATGACAGCACATCCCTGCCAAAAACCAGCCCAACTGCTACAGGTGCTGGAGGGATGAGTTGGCTGAAGAGGAAGCCACAACAGAGGAGGAATTCTGTTAATGAAAGGAAGAGTGAAAAAACAGAGAACAAAGCTCAGGAAGGTCTTTTAGAAGATCCATGGAGAGAGTATATAAAATTAAGAAAGACAAATACCTCATGCTGCTTCTTCATTTAACTGTTGCTGCTGAATGTGCAGCACGTGGGACAAACACTACAGAAAATGGAGCAGCTGTACCTTAGCAGGGTTTAGAAGTAACTACTTCCTGACTTGAACATCTGGGCCAAATGTCTCCCCACACAACTTGGCTTAATACGTTCTGCAACAGATAAAAGTGCATCAAGTAACGGAACCTGAAAGTGTTTATTTGCATTAACCACAAACACTTTAAAAGTAAAACACCATTTGTTGGTCTTGTCAGTTCTTTATTGGTTTTCATCCTAAAGACTAGCACATTTACAGCATACATGGGTTGGATGAACTAGAATATATAAAACAGTAGCTATATGTTTATGATATATTAATACTGCCCAAAACCAAATAAATAAAAATATTCCAATGCACAAAGCTTGGCAAATACAGTTGTGTTGGGACAAAACTGTGTTGTATTATACAATAATTTTACACGTATAAATGAAACAAAAGGCAACTGTGCTGTAGGTACTTTCACAGAACATACACAGAACATACTTGGCAACAGTTTTCTCTTTTTACCTTTGTATGTTTTATAATTTAAAAAAATGTACTCAAAAAATTCCCATTAGACAGAACTTCATTTTATAGTAACCCTTAAATTCACCTCTCCTGTGCAACAGAAAAGCTTCCTTCACTCTTGTGAAGTGTCCTATGTGGATTTCAAGTTTCACAGTTTTTCTTTTTTGATGAACTGCTTGAGACCTTGCTGTTTGTGATGCCCTTCAAACGAGCCCGTTGATGTGCATGTGCTGACCGTGCCCTGCACAGAACACATGAGCTGGACCACAGTGTTTTACACGTCAGCTCACTGAAATCAGAGGATTTTAAACAAAACAACGCAGTACTGGGGACGGCTGTTCCACCACACACATATAAAATTCAGCAACTTTTTCTGATTACACTGGTATACAAAATAAATAAAGGAGTGCTAAGCTCTAGAGTAGCTCTAATGATTGTTGGTCACAGTCCAAGAGAGTGGCGTTGCTAATTGCTACAAGAGACCTCTTGTTATTTTCTTCTGAAGCTGAAGGACTTAAAGTTAACTATGTTTGAAATATACAAAATAAAATTGTCAACTCATAAAAACTAAGGTATATAAAGAGTATAGTTTATACAAAAAGAAATGTAACATTTAATAATGGGCCAGGAACTGAAGGTTAGGCAAAACCAATGGAGTAACTTGTCTAAAGACATTGCATTGAAAAGTTTTTCACCACACATTTGTTTACTTATTAGCACAAAATAAAACCAACATTTATTAATGGGTACACAGGGTTTGTAACATTTCCAAGGGACTGTTCTACTGCAGATGATTTATTCAGACTTGGCACAAGTACTAAAATACATTGCTTTCACACAGAATTCTGTGTTTTGTTATCCTAGAGAGTCTGAAATAATGGTAACAGCCTAGTTCAGCAGAACACTCTGACCTGGCTTTGTGACATGCTGCTCAGTGTTGAACTGCAAAAAGCAAAATGCAAAAACTGCTGGACCTGTAACCCCCAAACCTACATGGGAGCAGAATGAACATGGCTGATTGATAGAGCAGTGACAGCACAGACAAACATCAGTGAGAGGCAGAAAGAAATCAGGAAACAGCCATATACTTACCTGGCTGTTGCTACTCTCACAAGAATAAATAGGCAGATATTTTCTATTCTAAAATTTAGAGCCCTAGAAACCAAGAAGGAAAGGACACAGTGTGCTGAACAAAGCTAGCTAGAGATTCCTTGAGCCTGTTAAAACTTAGAAATGAATGTTTAGCTGCTTTTTAAAATGCTCTCTTAGCTTTGAAGGGAGTCTTCAGGAGATTATTTCTGAGGAGATATGTTGAACAATTTTTACCAAATGCTACCAAACTGATTGCCTTTGTCATTCGCTGGAACCCATCTGCAGTTCTCGGGCACAAGCTGTAGCACATGAGCAGCTCCTTTCTATCCACATGGGGTGATACCACTACTTTCCTCAGAAATACCCTGATAACAAGATACACTTCCCCCCGCCACGATTCTGAACAGGTAAAATGCAGAGGTAAACAGAAACCAATTTTGGTTATGGAGTAATAGGGATGTGTTGGGCACTTTGAGCACTTTTGTATTAACATACAAAATTGACATAACAAAAAATATTAAACATTGATCAATATAATGTAATGCTCCGAGACACTAATGCTTACAATCCAGAAGTGATATAAAATGCCATGGGTAAAAGTGTGTTAATGTACAACACCATGGAACATACCAAACATGTCACGTGCAACATCAGCAACTTGCTTGTTGCACTTGTCTTAGAGCGGGGAGGGGAAGGGGGAACTCTTGCTGGCACTAATGGCTAAGCATCATTATATTCTGAAACATTTTTAAAAATCACTTCTGTGCCCAAGGTCTTGTCTGTCAGAGACAAGACAACTCGTTTTATTTGAACAGAACTATAAGCCAGATCTCATATGCCTGGCCTTTTATGTATTGTTAATTTCATATATGAAGATGGGCATCCTATATACAGTAAAGCAATTCATTCTCCTGGCTTTTATTGTGCTGATTTTTTTTTTTAAAGTTAACCCCCCATTTCTTGATTGTAACAATGCATTCTACGGTTACTAGACTGTCTAGGATCCCATCCCTTTTTATTTACAACTTCTGAGTTTTACTCTCAGTTTTAAAAAGTTTATGAAAAGCTCAATCTCAAGTCAACTCAGTATAAAAAGATGTTATGTGAAACAGCTGCCTAAATGCCGTTCCTCGAGTCCTTGCCCATCCAGGAGGTACCTAGCTGTTTGCATATAGGTAATTATTAAGTATCACAATATCTGCTCATCTTACATACACTGAAGGCTATTTAAACGGGCAGAGAGTCATCACACTATTCTCAAGCTAAGGTGTCGGAATAATTGTTACTAGAGATTCCAATTCCGTAAGTAACATGCTCTGCATAACCTAGCGAAACGTACAAGAAGGTTATTTATCTCTTCTGGATGACAAAGTCATGGATTAACCTAGAGTGTATCCACATATTTTAATGGAGCAGCAATTAAAGCACACAGTATGCTTATGTTTCAACTTTTCCATAAGTTCCTTCTGGAGGCCTGTAATACTTTGGGAAAGCCTTCAGTTGCAGGGAATTAAATGCATACTTGCGACATCCAACATTCTTCATTGTATTTTCTCGGCGACAACCCTCACTGGGGAAAAAAAACAAGCACAAAAAATGACAGCAGTAAAAAGGGAAAAAAAAAAAAAGACTTAAACTAAGATGAAATGAACTGGTTATTTTATAGCATTAAAAAAAAGTTGGTTATATTTAATGAGCGCGTAATTAATTTGCCACCGCAAATATTAAAAATGATGACTCAGCATACAATGCTGGTAAGAAGCACACAGAATGGACACATGCTATGTCTGATTGCTAGTTTTGCATTTCTAGAAAGCAGCAGCACATGTACTGAAGAAGTTCTTTCACGACGGTTTCATGTATTTCAGGGTACACTGCTGTGTTCACAGGGTGCTTCACTGCACAAGGGATCCCAAGGGATTGCTTAAAAGCAGTTCTGCTAACTTATTAATACATTAAGCTGAAAAAGAAAAACGGCTGATCTCTCTATAAGATCCTTAAAGAGATTTTACTGTTCCCTATATGTCAGTATTGTCAGTACTTACTTAAAAGATTAGAGCTGATACAAAAATAATGACTTTCCAGTTATCTCTGCATGCATAAATTGTCTTGAAAAACCAACCCAGTCTAAAAAAAAAATCTTAATCATGAAACAGCAGCTTTGCATGGGTGCAAAAGAGACTGTGTGGACAGTCGTCACCCTAACAAAACAAAGCTGAGCAGAATTTTCACCCAATACTTTGGTGCAACTGCTCCACAATACAAAGAGTTTCTGTGCTACAATAGAAAACTACTCTGGTTATAAGGCTTCTTTATACTTGTAAATCTAATTCAGAGTTCCTTTGATTATACCCCAAAAACAGACATACAAAGAGGAAGCACTATCCTTTAAATATATATTGTAATTCAATTTAGGCTTGCGGGAGAACGTCTTTCCCTGATCAAGGACTGACACCTAAACAAAGACTGCAAGACCTTCATGGCAAAGTGTACAGTACAGCATCTTATGGTGGAAATGTTACGTTAGTCCTGCCTTGGAGATGGCTGCAGCATCTACCAGGCAAGCCGTGGTCATCTGATTCAAACTGAGGGTTTGGATTCTGGTTCAATTTGAAAGCTCTTGTGCTCCCACTGACCTCACTGTTCTTCTAATTTTGGTCAATGAAACTGGCTGTAACCGTGTTCTGTGTGTAACATCTAGTTTAACTCCATAAAATACTGTAACTTTTCTGTTTTCAGAAACAGTTTAAACTTGTGATTTGTCTCTAGAACACATTCTGTGATTGCCTTTTGTAGAACAGATCATACATGATAACACTGTTTTTCTGGCATTGGCTTAAGTTTTATAGACCTCCCCCAGCGGCTGTTGAGGGCAAATAGATTCATTAAAAATGTGCACAAATTATACTTCAGAGTACTAATAAAAGCACTAAGTTTAACTAGTAAATATGTGAAGCTGGATGAGCATGTGAACTCCAAAATTAATCATTCCGTTCACAATTCATGCCACTGCATCTGGTTATTTTCTACGGCCACCACAGAGATGGTGACAAAGATGTACGTATTTCACACGCATTGCATGCGCCTTGTTTCATCTGCTGGAGGCACGTAAGCAGTAAGTAACACAGCATCTTAAACCTCAATGCCTGGAAAAAAGCACAGACCAAGCTCAAAAAGGAAAAAACTCAAACTTGTCCCCAGCAAAGTTTAAGAAAAAAAGAAAAAGCCTACCTTGTTTTCAAAAAGCCCAGATGAATTTAGGGGGGGGTTGTCTTACTGCAACCCTAGTAATAGTCAGTGCCTTCATATTTTAAACAGATGAGTAGTTTCAGAGAATTCAGTGGATACAGCTGCCACTTTACTATCAGAGGGTGGCTGAGCACTGGAACAAGCTCCCTGTTTGCTCCTTGGTTGCAGCACCAAGCCTGACAGAGCTACAATTGGACAATGCTCTCAGCACACGATGTGACTCTTGGGGATGGGTCTGTGCAGGGCCAGGAGTTGTACTCAATGATCCTTGTGAGTCTCTTCCATCTCAGGATATTCTGTGATTCTACTAAAGTTACTTTCACATCTTGTTTGACTGAACCCAGGACACTCATGACATTGCAAGAACAAGGCTACAGTCCAGCCTCATAACCGTTCACTTTGTAAAAAGGTAGATTGGGGCACCCATACCAAATGAGCCAGTGGCTACTTTTTTGTTGTTGTTTTGGTTTTTTTCTTTTTTTTCCTTCTTTTAAAAACAAAATTGGAAGAATAGCAAGGACAAATATCAGGAGATAGTGTACTGTACAGTCTGTTTTCATGAAGACATAAATATAACACACACCTTTTTTTTTTTTTTTTAGTTAGAATAATTAAATCCAAATTTAGGATTTAATTCTAGTTTTTATTCTAACTGTGCTTTTTTGGTTGGTTTTTTTTTTTTCAGTATACCTCTTCCAGCAGCTTTCAAATTCCATTAAAATTGATAATAAAAGCTACAGCTACCTAGAGTTTTTTAGCAAGTTAACAATAGTAGAAAATACAAATCACAGTACTAGTTCTCCTCAGAAGCCCAATGTCACCTCAGGCACCAAGCAAAGTAAATCCCTTTATGAATTTATCAAACTACATTACATGAGGTTAGTTTTTTTTAATCTGCTATTGCTATTGACAGACCACTGCATCAACAAAATCTTTCTGTTCAAACAGGCCTCCCCCAGTTGAATGTTAGATATAAATGATGATTAAATTTATCTGCAATTATTCTGCATCACTAAACTAGGAAAGCCGCTTTAGTCTCACCGCTGAAATACACATTAACTTAACATTGTTCTTTTATCACTAAGTCACTGCCAGCATCATAATTTATTAAAGCTCTCCAACACTTAAAAATGGAAGTAATATTTATTCTAGTGTAATTAAAATAAAGCTCAATGGAAAACCTCACACCCACCTACAAAAAGAGCTAACTGATACCTCCTTTTGTTTGAAATATTAAAGACCAATATCTTTAACTTCTAGGATGATAATGACCCTATTTCAGAATAAGTTCTATAACAGAGAACCTGAAACAGATAATGGATCATTAGCAAGCTAATGCCAATTACATCCCCTTCCTAACCACAGGTTATTCTCTTCATGTCTTTTATACATTGCAAAATGCAGATCTACAAATAGAATTAAATACTTCTGCATGCAACACATTGTAAGTTGTTTTTTTCAGTGGGTACACTGGTCTGTTAGAGCATACTTAACAATGAGAAAGGAACAAGGCTATGATTCTACAAACTGTTCAGTAATTTGGATATTATGGTTTGAAATGAAGGTAGAAATTTGTTATATCCTTAAATAAATTTCTTATAAACCCCACCCATGTTCTTTTCTAGTTCATACTCCATAAAAATAAAAGGCAAGATTAGCATATCCCTTAAATATACAAAAAGATACAAATTATTTTCAGGCAGAGTTCCTTTCTCTGGAATACATGAAACAAGTAACACAAAACTGTATTTGGTAAGAGATCTTCAGGCCGGCTAAAGTAACGAGGTAACAGGCCAATGTCAGACTATGTTACAAGCACTGAAAGCAGAACAGTAATTTAAAGTTTCAATACAATTCTTTTAGATAAAATAATTTGATGTATATTTACAGTTTAGTACAATAGAAACGTAAAATTGTAAGGCATAATAATAATTCTTGGCAGACAATGCTATGACACATTCCTTTGTCCAGCAGGTACCAAGTGGCAATACACATTCAATGACTTTTTTTGTTATTGTTTTTAACTTTATCTTCACTTGCAACGTAATCTGGCCACCAGGTATGCTATGCTCAGAAACAGCCACACAATCAGTAAATTGGGGCTGAGAGCTAGTAAAGGAATAGAGTAGAGGAGGCTGGGATCTAGTCTGAAATCTCGGATGGGCACCAAGCCACTCAAGTTCTTCTGGGTGACTATCTCCCGTGTTCCAATGCTGTGAAAAGGAAGAAGGTTGGGAAGAGGGAAAATAAAACAGAAAGGAAGACGGACATGCAAATGAATGTATAAAAAGAGATGGCAACACAAGGTGGTCAAGAAAATGAAAAAACATGGAAGAACGCACAACAAAACCAGAAGATGGAAATAAAGAAAGAGTGGAAAAACATCTCAAAAATAGGTATCAGCACAATTATAGAAATAAGGAGAGGGAAAGAGAATAAAAGAGAAAAATAAGAAAGAAGTACTGTAGTCTAGTGAAAACAAAAACACATGTAGGTTGAACATAAATGGTTTTCCATGTTCATTCTTTCAGATTACCAAGCAATAATATCCCATGCTGCTCTGCCATGCTTTGGCATACTGCAAAGAAGTGGAGCTCTGAAAAGCAAGCTGAACATGAATAACCATTGTAGTATTTGACCCTTTCAAACATCTTTCCATGTGCGTGGAAGTGAATTAGTTTAACCTCTAAACTTTAACCTCCAACATGTCTGTTCAACATGTAAACAAAGAACTTCAATTCATCCATTTGTTTTTCTGCTTTGACATGAATTCAAGAGTGTATATATGCTCCTCAAAATGCATGTTTATGAAGTGCCTCAATACATGCAGATGATGGCAAGATATGCTGCGAAGTCACTGTGCCCCCACCTGCTACACTGAACACCAGAGGACACAATGAACACCTCTGCAGGTAACCTGAGGCTCTGTAGCATGGCCTTTCACTTTGGATTACTCAATCTTGTGCAGTACAACTCTACTTTTAGTTTCCAAAGCAACACTAAATGCAACCTGCAGTTAGAACTAGCGCACTCACTCCATCCATAAAATCCATAACCTTGCTGGTTGCATAGCAACAGACAATGTCCTGTAAGAAAGCAGACAGACCCTGGAGATGGTGAAAGAGAAAAATAGCATTCAGAAGCTGGTGACACTTCAAGTCAAACGGAATTAGGTGGGCAGGGAACTAAACCCACTGTATTTCTGATTTGGATTGACATATTCAAATTGGTGATATCAAAATATGTTTTCACTCCTGGTGTCTACAATCTACACTGGATAAGAGCATACTGCATCTGTGATGCCTACAAATCCCGATTATTTTTGTAGCAGTGGGAAGAAGGGTGTGTGTGAGAGAGAAGAACCAGTCAGTGGAATGCTAATGTTGACTAGAAAGTGGTGGATAAAGGCTCAACAGAATAGCCCAAAGGAAGAAAAGTGGTTCAGAGTATAGATAAAAAGTAAAACAATGGGAAAGGGAAAGAAGGAAGGTTCAAAATTACAAGATGGCATTATGAACATCACATGCCAAGTCTCCACCATTAAAAATTAGTATCAAGCTACTCAGTTTTACACAAAGACGCATGCATAGACACATATGGTGAGAATGGAGGCAAGAGCTGGAAAGTGCTTTCCTTGTCACTGTTGGCCCATGTAGAAGCTTCCACCCGAGCAGTGAAAAGTCACCTTTTGGAAATACTAAATATACTAAATTGTACAGTGTCTCAAATTAAAACATTCATCAGCACACTACCTCTAGGAGAGTACTAGGGTAAAGAGACAAAGGAAATTCCTTGCTAATTTAGCTTGCATATGGGAATCCTCCCATGGTTGCCCCATGCTGGACACTGCTGGCTCCAGCCAGCTTCAGTGGATCCACTGCAGGCACAGCTGAGCCCCCTCAGCCACAGCGGTGCCTTAGGGAAAGTGTGTGTAAGAAAAGGCAACACACTGCGCAGGGGTGAAGGGCAATGGGAAAAGATGTGAGGGACAGCCCTGTGAGCACTGAAGTCAGGGAAGGAGAGGAGGAAGAGCTGAAGCAGAGTTTCCCCTGTGGAGATCACTATTCAAACCGCAGCCCATGGAAGACTCACGGTGCAGCAGGTGAACTTTTACTGAAGGAACCAAGCCCATGGACAGCCCATGCAGGAGCAGGGTTATCCTGAAGGACTGCAGCCCGCAGGAAGGACCCATGCTGGAGGGGAGGAAGAGTGCAAGGAGTAAGGAGCAGCAGAAGAGAGCTGTTATGAATGTATTGCAAGCTCCTGTCCCACATCTTCTCTGCACTGCTCAGCATGGGCAGGAGGTAGAGAAGTTGAGAGTGAAGGAGTGGAGTACTCAGGCCTGGGACAAAAGGGGTTATGGAGGGCAAGATTTTTAATTTTTGTATTTGTTTCTTAACATCCTAAATCCATTAGCAATAAATTAATTTCTTCTAAGTTAAGTCTGTTTTGCATATACCAGTAACTGGCAAGGGATTTCCCTGTCTTTATCTCAACCCATGAGCTTTTTTAGATATTTTCTCCCCCTGTCCTTTTGAGGGGAGGCACTGAGTAACTGTAACTTACATGCAGAAAAGTGAGTTTATTCTATTAAGACATTTGTTTCTAAGGCAAAAGACATAAACTTGTACATATCTGTGAATTTCTACAAGAATCTACCAAGAGCACTCTATGTTCTCTCCCTGATGTCCATGCTCACGGAACATAATTATGTATAACTGACACGTAATTATAACAAGATAAGGAAGGAAGGGAAGTCCCTGAGCAAAAGTAAGTGGGAACTAACATCTCTGAAAGCCAAGATCACATGGGAGAATTTTTTCAAGAATGGGGTAAGGAAAGATGCTTTTCTTCTCTGGGAAGTAACCAGTACAGAAGGTTTGAAATACTTTCTTTGAGTCTCACAACTTAATAGTGCTTCTTCTCTGTTCTTCCAACTGCCTCAGAAATTTCAGAAGTCTGCAAGAATGAACCAAACCCTCCATTTCCAGTACAACCGTGCAAATAAAATAAAAAAATCCAGTGAAAAATACCCAAGTTTTCTGAATGCCCTGGAAGTAAATGGTTACCCTTTCATGTCCCATATCTGTCATCTAGGCCAGGTCAAGCTGTCCAGACTGAAATTGGATTTGGTGGAGTTGCACTCCTACATATTCATTCCATGATCCTCTCTCTCACATTAAAATTTGTTAATTCTGTGACATTGTTTCTGGGCAGAATTGATAAATACATTTGAAAACACAACCATGTATCTGAAAGAGCAATGACGTGAGGAAGAAAGAGTCGCGGGCTTGAAGAATGGTCTAATCTTGGTTTTCCTTCAGGACTAGTCAGTATTCATTCTGCACAATCTCTCTTAGTCAAAGATTTAACAGAAGGGAGCCAGAGCAAGCCCCAGATGCTGACAGAACACTCAAGTCAAAGGTTTTGATTAAACTTGCCCTCATTCAATATCCCTGTATAGGTCACATAAAGCAGTATCTTTCTTGGGTCAATATTTTATCTGATCTGGATTAAAGGGTAGTCTGAAGGACCACAACAAAGTTATTATTAACCGCTCTCTCTCCACTGTGTCCATAACTGATTTAAAAAAATCCAGTGACCTGGTAATGACTTTGAAGAAATTAACAAGATCCCCAGTACTTTTCCTAGGTGTTTTTATTTTTATTACATAAAAAACTGTGACATAATTTTTTTTTCAGATTTCTAAATTGATAAGTTGCATAATTTAAATAAAGATGTTTGAGAGCCACTTAGTTCCTTTGAAGTTAACAATTTCTCCCTCACAAAGCTGTTTTAAGTTCTGTTTCTAATATCAAGGTTTAATTAGTCTCCGAGTGCAGTTTTCATGTACTGTACTAACTCTGCAACAATGCAGCAAAAAGTGCAGGGAAGAAAGTGAAAATAAAGAAGTCCAGTGACATCCAATTAGATGTAGATATAACGCCCTAAATTATTAGTGTAAGAGTTTACAAGTGTTATATTAAGACGTTTTTCTTCTAGGTGACTGAAGAGTAGGAAAGGGTCAAACAGCAAAAACATACAGAAAGGATAAGAGAATTGAACACTCTAGAGAATTTGGTGAAAAGACACACAATACAGTACATTTGGTAAGAGTGAATGTTGAAAAACAGGACTGAACAGCATTGTTGAACTACATTGATAAAGACTAAAGCTAGATTTCTTATCCTTTCTTTTGGTATGTGACTTACGGAGTTTTCCAGCAGTGCTTGAAACAAGGCATTGAACAACAATAAACAGATTTTATTTTTTTAAGTACAGTATTTAATTCTGCAAACATCTCTGCTGCTTCAGAATACAGAACATCGTTATATTGATACGACAACAGCACACTGACACGTGGTGATGAAATTTGGTTGTAGTGTGAAATACTCATACATTTCACCCAGTGAGCAGTGTTTCACTGCTAGAGAATACATGTGACAGACCAGTGCAAACTGCAGGTGTCTGTGTTTCAAAGAAAAGACAGATCATCCCTGAGTAATCTGCCTGATCTAAAACTAAGAAACCCCGTGCTATGATAGCTCAGGTAATCTCTTCATTAGACAACTTCCGAAGAAGCTCCAGTTTCCTGTTCTGTAAGCTCAGCATTAACAGAAAACACATTTTTACACGTGTCTCTGAAAACTCCTCATTTGCTACTGAAAGCTCAAGCTCATCTGACACAAAACTGGTAAGAACCAGCTTTAGCATACGCAACTCACATGCAAGGGAGGGATGAATTTTGGAAATCAGTTCTGCAGTTTTCTGACTTTTGATAGAAACAGAGACCACCACTCCTCTGCAGTTTGCATGGTTCCTCATTCAGGAATAAGTGATGCAGTCAAACTCTTACCTCCTCATACACTCCAGAGCCTGGGTGAAGACCTGTGGAGCCATTCCGTGCTCATGCTGTAGGATCAAACACTGCTCCAGGGTGACCGACATGGCAGTCCTATCCTTGGCACTTTTACAGCTTGTAAACCGAACACCATTTAGTCTGCGGCAGACCTAGGAATGCACAACTTCCTGTCAGAGAACACACCTGTACTTCTCCTTAGAGAGACACAAATGTTGCGCAGGACTTTGATGTTAACATTTGTCATCTTTGTGAGAGCAGAACTCAGCATGAGTTGTAGGAAAAATTCTGATCTGGAAAATACGTTTTAATTCCCCATGTCTCATTCTAGAGGAGGTTTAACCAAGCTACATGCATGCAAATGAAGAAATCTGAGCATATCCATAGTTAAAAAGGGAAAATTCTGTATGCATACAGAAAATCAGTTGAACAATGCAGAGAGATGCTTAGATGAATAAATACCTCAGCAGCTTGCCAAAGGATGTCAACATTCTTGTTTTTCCTTGCATGTACATTTTGTCCCAGAAATCTTAACAATTCAGGCAGGCACGTCTGACTACGAGATCGAGGTAGACCTAAAAAACAAACAAAACCAACTCCACTTATTTGTCTGTATACAATGGATCTTTTACAAAGGTAAGTGTTCCTATGTGCCAGTTCACAGATTCACAGAATATTATGAGTTGGAAGGGACCCAGAAGGATCATCTAGTCCAACTCACCATCTAACACCCATACAGAGACCGAAAGCACATCCCAGAGCAGTAACACAAACCTACTTCCCTCACAGTCTAGCAGGCCACTCCGAGCCGGAAGGGACCCAGGATCATCCAGCCCTGCACCCCCTAGCTAGACCATGTCACTAAGCTCCTCATCGAGTCTTCTCTTAAACACCTCTAGGGACGGCNGAACCCGGCACTTAGTCTTGTTAAACCTCATACTGTTGGAGCCTGCCCATCTCTCCAGCCTGTCAAGGTCCCTCTGGAGGGCCCTCCTACCCTCTGGCAGTTCAACATTTTCCCCCAGCTTGGTATCATCTGCAAACTTGCTGATGATGGATTCAATTGCAAACACAATTGTGTTTTCTTGAAACAATTAAAACTTACAACAATTAATTGAGTTCTTAATTACTTAGTACCATCAATAAAACAAGTTCAAGTTTAATTCAACTCAACTGGAAATATAAATCCAGGTGATTTAAAACTTCAGGGACTTAGACTGTAATAGGAATATAGTAACAAAATGAACAAAGGGAACAAGACTGATACAATATCTTGGCTTGTGTCACAGAGCTGACAGGAGAACCAGCATGTGCCCACAGAAGCTCTGAAGCTATTCTATATTCTGCTCACATTTTCTACTTAAATTTGCAAGCTGGTCAGCTTTCAGTTACAAGAAACACTCTCTCTGACAGGACACCACATTGTCATGATCTGTTGATTACAGTGATCCCCTGTTACTCGCGGGCGGTTGGGTCTGGTCCGCCTCACGCAAGTCACGGAATCCGCAAAGATAGTGAACCCACTACATAGTTGAGCACGCCATGCCTGTAGCTACGCCCCCTCCCCTAATAAGGTCTGGAGGGCAGAGCTGAGAGCGGGGCTTGTTTCAAATGTCTGGCTGTGCTTGCCGTGCCAGCAGGGGGGCCCGGGCCTGGGCCCAGGACTGGGTGTGCTCGCCATGGGAGGGACTGGGGTCGGCTCCGCTCGCCGTGCAAGCGGGGTGGGGGGGAGAGGGGACGGGGCTGGCTGTGCGAGTCATGCGAGCAGGGAGGCGGGGGGAGGGACGGGGTTGGCGTCACAAACCGCGCGAGCGTCGCGGCTGGAGGCCAATCAGACTGAGGTTGCGGTAGGTTCTGTGCACATGCCAGGTCCTGCAACTCGCTGGAAAATCAACAGCGAGTATGGGATCTCGCAAATTACAGACCGCAACTATACAGAGGATCACTGTAATATGTATTTCACTAAGTGGAAATAAGGCAGCTGAAATTTTTCAGAGTACCTCACCTTCTATGTTCAAAGAGTTACACATCATCTCTTATGTATGCAGCAAGATACTCAAGACAATCAACTACAAGTATGAAATAGATTGTTGTATTGGTTTTTCTTAAAAGGGTAACATAAAGAACACCAACTAAAGCTGTGACTGAATAAATAAGGAGGTATTCATTGTCAGAAATGACTATGTGACAAAAAGAACCCTACATGGCTTTATTTTTGGTGAATGAAGTCACATGCAGCTGGTGGCTGGCCACTAGCTCCCCAGGTCTCAGTATTGGCGACACTTCTATTTAACATCATTACCAATTATCCAGATGAAGGGATAAAACACATCCTCAGTCAGTTGCAGATGACTGACAGCTTGGGAGGGATGTTTATCTCCTGGAGGGTAGGAAGGCTCTGCAGAGGAATCTAGACATGTTGGATCAATAGGCTGAGGTCAACTGTATGACATTCAAAAAGATCAAGTGTTGAGTCCTGCACTTGGGTCACAACAACCCCATGGAGTGCTGCAAGAGAAAGGTTGCTGGAAAGCTGCCCCATGGAAAAGGACCTGGGGTTGTTGGTCAACAGCAATTGAACATCAGCCAGCAGTGTGTCCAGGTGGCTGCACTCAGCACTGGGGAAGCTGCACCTCAAATCCTGTGTCCAGTTCTGGCCCTGTCACTACAAGGAAGACACGAGGGTGCTGAAGAGAGTCCAGAGAAGGGCAATGGAGCTGGTCAAATGTCTAGAGCACAAATCCTGTGAGAGGCAGATGAGGGAGATGGGGTTCTTTAGTCTGGTGAAAAGGAGACGCGGGGGGATCTTATTGTTCTCTTCAACTGCTTGAAAGGAGGTTGTAGTGAGGTGGGTGTTGCCATCTTCTCTCAGGCGACCAGTGAGAGAACAGGAGGAAATGGCCTCTAGTTGTGCAAGGGGAAGTTTAGATTAGACATTAGGAAAAACTTCTTCACTAAAAAGGTTGTCAAGCTTTGGAACACGCTGCTCAAGGATGCAGCCAAGTCTCTACCCCTTGAGGTAGTATTTAGAAGTGAGTTGTGGCACTTGGGGACATGGTTTAGTGGTGGACTTGGCAGTACTGGGTTAAACAATGGACTTCATGATCGTGCAGTTCTTTTCCACGGTAAACAACTCTATGTTTCTATTCTATGATTAGCAAAATTGTATCTACCCTCGTTGGCTGTATCTCTCCAGGCCTGAACTCTGCATCTAAAAATAAAGTAACACCTGTGAACAAAAGGAGTTTACAGGCCATCTCCCCAAGTTTTTCTAAAGACAAGGAGAACCCAGTGGAACAAGGACAAGGTGCTGATGAAGCTAAGACAGTAATTCACTCAGAAATTCTGCAGAGCTTAGAATTAAGAGCACAGGGACAAGGACAGTGGATCAGCGATCAAATTTTCCTGTCTACTGTTCTTAAAGGGGAACATTTTCTACAATCTGCTGGCCTTTTGTCACCTAGAATGGTCTTTGTGGTTTTCTTTTTGTCTCTACTTACCATAGAATACATCACTGGTCATAATCACCTGGTTTTCAGTTAAATCTAAAATTTTATCCTCCCTCAACAAGGGTTCATAGAAAAGTACATTTCACTTTGTACATCATAAATACCCCAAGTTTCAGGAAGAAAAAAAGACAAAAGGTAAAAAACGTAATTGGATCAAACATAAAAGGTTTGGGGATGAGGGAAGAGAAGGAAATTAAAAAAAGGCAAGCAAAATTGAGGAGGAGAGGAAAGAGCAGAATGGGAATTATTATTATGGAAGACTAGACAGAGAGTTAAACAAAAATTACTTTAAATTGAATTTTTGAGCCTTACAAGAAAATCTGATTCTAGACTCCTCTATAATAATAAAAAACTAAATTTTGTAGCTAAAATTTCAGATAATTGATTATCCAGTATTATGAATCCCTGGAAGCAATGAAACAGCTTCTGCTCTCAGCTGTATCAAAAAATCCAGGGTAACTGAAAGTACAATAACATACTTTAACAGGCAGAATTCTTATTATCCTGTTTCTTGTTTCTGGATTTGTATTTCTGCAATAAAATTGCAAGTATAGAACCCAAGAAATTAGCTTATAAGGGGTTTGATAGTAATAATAACAAATTGATGAATTATCACCATTTTTGTGGTCACATGTAAAATAACGTTTATGCCACTCAAACCACCCCCACAAACAGTAATAAGCAAGACATTTTCCTATATGTCACTAGTAAAATTCAAGCTCGTATCTGTCGTTTCTCTTCCAGGTTCTCTGTTGTTGGCTGCAGATGCAACAGTCACAGGAAAGTGCCAAAGGATAAGTGCTGCTGCTATAACCTGCCACTGCCATGTCTTTCTCTCAAGGCAATCTAACTGCCTGGCTGCAGGATTACAGCACATAATGACACTTAGAAAGAGATGTAAAAGTAAATTTAAAAAGGGAAGGTTATCAGTTTGACCTTTGAATGTCTTGAATTTGCTTTACCTGGTAGCAAAACATAAAAACAGAGTTGTATAATTTCTTGGAGATTACTAATGTTGGTGTATCATCAACATTTAAACAACAAAAATAAAGTAAACAAATGGAAAAAACTGAATTGTGGTGTTCAATGAAATTTGTCGTTAATTACAAATACTTACAATCATCAGGCAAAACTTCCTTGAACTGCTCAAAATATGAATTCAAGCGTACTAAACTTTCCATGTTAATTATTTCTTGCAGTGAGGTGTCTCCAAACCTTAAAAAGTGAAGAAAGAAACAACTGAGCCTAAAGCAAAAGGCTTCTCCTTTTTCAAACAACTGCACATGACAATTTGAATTCCAAAAGAACAGTTTAAAGATTCATTCCATGAATTCCTAACCATTTAAATGCTGAGTAAAGTGTAATAAAAATATTGTAATGATGCATTACAGAAAAAGAAAATACATGAAGCAGGGGTAGGGGGGGAAGGGAAGGAAGGTAAAAGAAAAATGTAATAAATACTGTCAGCAATGCCCTGAATTCTCATCTGGCTATATTTACATGCACAGATATACAGAGAGTGCTGATATCTGGAACTGTGCTAGTCACCTTGGGCTCCCTTTATAGGCAACAGAGGACAAAAATAATTGCTGGAATGCTTTTGTTGAAAGTCTTCTAACTGTCCACCATCATAGTGCATGTTCTTCTCCAATATCAAGGTTGCTGTCACAACATACTTGTGCCTGACTTAACACATGAGTTCTCCCTTAGAGCAGTGCTCTGTCAATGTACTCTTTACACAATATGGCCATATTGCTCTTCCAAAACCAGTTTCCATAGCAAATATTTTTGAATTTTACATGCACAATTATGTATTATTTAAATACCATAAGGACATGCTAAAACAAAGGTTCATCTTGACCATTATCCAAGTTTTTGACAGTGACCAGGAGGAAGAGTTTAGAGGACAGTGCAAAACCAGGAGAGCAAATACACAACACTCAGAATGATCCCTCAGCCTCTAGTGATCTCCCACTCACAGAGGTCCTTCAGTCACAAGCAGCACCTCTGTGTTAGATAGCCCATGGCAGATTTCCTCATCTGTAAATTAAAAAAAAACCCCTGCACTAGTCTCAAACCCATGAGGTAAGTAGCTTCGTAGCTATATGGCACATAAAGGAGGACCTCCTTTCATTTATTTAGCATTTGACAGCTTCATTGGGTATTCCCTTCATTCGCGTGTTGAAGAAACTGAATCACTGTTAGTAATGCAACAGTGAAATCCCACAGCAACACAGTTCCATTGCTGAACTGCCACTAAGGTTGAGCTTGCATGACTGAATACATACTTCTCTGCTAAGGTTTGCTGCTCATTGATTCCCACATTGAAGAGAACAGGCTGAACCCTCAGTAACATGCCGCTTTGAATCTCTCGCGGCAACAAATCGAACAAGGCGCTTGGCAGAGGGATCCTCACGTTAAATCCATCACTGCAAAGAAGTAAACAGCTGTTAGTTATAAAGATCAAAAAGCTACATTCTGGGAACATGTTATTCATGTAAAGAGGGATAACATCTAGAACTTAATACACCACTATTAAAAACCAAGTACAGTCAAAACTGACTTCAGGGAACTGCCACAGCTTGCTTCCAATCATAAGATCTATTCTATTTCAAAAACAAGCCTGCAGCAACCTGTAGTTTTGATTTTACATCCTCATGGACATTTAGATCTGCCAACTTCCTAACAAAAGCTGCTTTTGCTCTGCTTATTAATACAGCAACTCTTCTGCAACTTGGGTAGAAAAGCCAAATTCTGGCATGTCCCCATCTAATCCAGAGTAAAGAATATTTGATTGGGGTTTTTTTTACCGGTTTCCAGTGATGACTGGCAGCATGTCAGTGGATGTATTTGATATAGCCTGAGTTACTTTAAAGGTTACATTCCTCAAGTCCATGATTCCCAAACTCATGTCCTCCAACATTGCCAGCTCCTCACCTAAATCAAAGAGGAAAAAGTGAATCATAATTACTTGTTATGTACAACTACCCTTTATCATTTTGATGAGTACAGTAGGTCATTGCTCCATGAAGAAGTTCCATGGATGAAGAGGTTCTGCAACCCAGGCCTGCCACTGCCTACAGACAATGTCATGACTGGCTGTGTGAGTTCAGCAAGTTTAGAAAGTATCAGCTATCTAGAACAGTCCAGATGACTGTTCTTCAAGTAGTGTATATGCTGATTTTCCAATTTCGATGATGCTAGTAAGTACTTCTCAGCATGGTAAGAGCCATGATACTCTTTGTGCTGGAAAAGCTACACAGTATTCTGGATCTGTCTGGGAAAGCCTTCCCTAATCAGATGGCTGCTCAGACACAGGAGTGAAACGCTTTTGAGTAAAGTACTTTCCCTTTCTGTATTCTCTCTTCAATCTCAGTTTGCACTGCAAGACTACAGAAGGACAAGAAAATTCAAAAAGCATATTTTGGGCAGCTTCCCCCAGTTTAGTAGGTCTTTAATCCATTTATGTTCTGAAAAAAAAGAAAAAGACCACTGTGACATGGTTTAGTTTTTCTTAAACCTTTGATATTATAAACAAGTATACTTTATCTTTTAGAAATAATACAAGTAATGTGAAGACATTCAGTGCTGTTATCTAATTAAATTATCCAGATATACTCTAGTTTTGCATTTCAGTTTCCAAAAGCATTTTGTAGCTGAGCTGCAGATTGTCCCAAACACTCCTATTCTGCTGTAGCCAATTTTCTGCAGAATTTGCTTACTCAACAGGTAATCCCACCCAGTGGTCCCGTGCCTTTACCATAAGTGCTCAGCAGGCTCTCAAACTGTGCCAGCAACCCAATGGTATAGAGCTGTCTTAGAAATCCATCATCATGCAGGCAGTTCCTCAGCTTGATAATGAAACCACAAATGAGAGCTGTCAGCTGTGAGAGAAAGCAGACAAAAATGAAGTGATTCAAGATAAAAAAGATTCTTCAGCCCCAAACAAAAATGGTATCACATATAAGAAGTGCCATAAAATCTGTCCGACACATGCTTTTTCCCTTAAACATCACTCTTCTTTTCCTTGCAGTTGAAAGAGACAACCAACCAAGAAAAATTTTAAAAATGCATAAAATCGGACTCAGGGCACTCTGCCTTCATCTTGCAACCTCTCTCTAAATGAGACTGCTGTAGATCGTGCATCTATTTGTTCTCTGGACACAATCACTTGTGGTAGGGTTTACAACTTATGAATTACAAATGACTGTTCTTGGAGAATTGTTTTCATTTCAGATGGAAAAACAACATAGGCCATGAATTTTGATAGTATAAATAAATGAGTTTTTTAAGAATGACATTTGAGGAAGCTTAAAAATTCAGTATCTATTTGCACTATGCAGATTCAAACTCTAGTGTCACAAGATATTCAGAACAAGGTCCTGAAGACCTAGTACTGAGGTCAGTACCATAATCTGAGATTTGCAATAGTCTTAATTCAGTGTGTCAACAAAGGAATATCCCAGGTGATTGCCATATACTATGTACACAGGTGTATGACTGTTACAGAATTAAACAGAAGAAAATAAAGTTATGACCATGATGGGTAAATATATTCAAAGCACTGAGTTTAAAAATTATCTGCAATATGAAGTAGGTTTTATAGAGGAAAATTCTCAGATTTTTAATTTTTCTATCTAGATAAATTCCTTGACTTTCTTTTATTATAGAATCAAAGAATCATTAAGATTGGAAAAGACCTCTAAGATCACGAAGTGCAACTGTCAACTTAGCACCACCACTGTGTAACATAACATTCCTGGAAGTGTTCAGGAAACATATGGATATGGCACTTTAGTTGATTTCACCACTTTCCTTAGCAGCCTGTTCCAGTGCTTGACAACCCTTTCCATGAAGAAGTATCTAATCTAAACCTCTAAACCTCTCCTGATACAACTTGAGGCCATTTCCTCAATGTAGTAGACATACTGCAGTATTGCTGTGGGTAGAAGAAAAATGCAAGTTTTTTTACTGAAAACACCTGCTAGTCAGTGCCTGACACAAGAGATCCCAGGAGAAACAGAACTTCTAGGAAAAAAAACAACCCAGAACTACTTTCTCTCCCTGTAGCTGGACTTCTCTCCTTAGCTACTGTATATCCTGTTAGGTTACTCAATCCAGAAAGTAACAAAAGGTAGGGAGTACACTTGCTGCTCACGGGCTTTTCCGCCCTCCACTTTCACATTTTACTTCTGTTTTTATTTTAGGGACATTCAAAGGCAAAGCTTGTTTCTGTAGAAAGCAGTAGATATTCACTATTTCTGGAATAATTTTTTTTTAAATGGTGAATGCACATCCAACAAGACACGTAAGTTATATCCATATTGTCAGATGCATGTAAGTGACTGGGAAGGACAGGACAACACAGCATGTGTGGGGAGGTCACAGTGTCAGACCCGAATCACAGAATATTCTGAGTCCAACTCCCAAGCTAATGCCCATACAGGGATTAAACCCACAACCCCAGAGCCATGGACATAACCTAATTCCCTGTCCCATCGTCCCATTATCTAGGCCATGTCACTGCGTTGCTCATCCAGTCTTGTCTTAAACACCTC
>WEKX01010311.1:13707-23821 GCA_013390025.1 Pitta sordida
CAAACCAAAGGGAAAGAAAAAAGCCTTCACAACCCCCCCGACAACAAACCAAAACAGACCAACCAAAAAAAAACCCCGAACAAACAAAGCAAAACAAATCCCCCCCACCAACAACAAAACACAAAAAACCCACACCAAAATAATCTACCTTTTTTTAATTCAAAAGCATTATCTCTTCCCTACAGCAACAGGCCCTACTAAAAATCTGGCCCCATCTTTTTTCTAAGTCCCCTTTAATTACTGCAGGACCACAAGAAGGTAACTCAACCCGCTCTGAGTTCCTATGTTTGAATCACAGGACTTCCAGAACCTCTATCAGCTTTTCTGAACTTTCTTTAAGGAGTAGTAACATTTTATTTCCACACCAAGCACTTTTTTTTCCTCCAACCACATAAAGGACCAATTGGGTTTTTAGTTTTTCAGTTCTGCAATGTGTTCCCTGTCCCAGCACTTGGCAAAAACTTAAGTTACATTGAGTAAGTGAAAAGTACTGCACTACTCCACCAAGCTAACCTCATCTACAATAATATAATTTATAAGTAATCAGACAATTATATATTTCTTCATAATCTTGTTAGATTGCCTCATGTTAATGTCATTATAATTTTACAAATATGAGAAAAGGCTGATAAATCTCCAGAGAGGAAATTTGAACACTTGTGGAATTTTATTTTTCTTTGCATAACACGAGCAGAATAGAGAAATATTTATATATTTTTAAATCTTATTGAAAACTGACAGAGGTCATCGCTAATCTTGAAGTAAATTCTGCAGGTATATATTCATAATCCAGTTGCTATGAAATTGTGTTAGGTATGTATATTTCAATCTTATTTAAAATTTCAAGTGAGTATTACAGAAAAAAATGGATATTTAAAAAAATTAATTCTTAAAATAAGAAATCCATCAGGTAAAGCTGTGAATAGACAAATACCTTCCAGAATCTAATGCCTTTCAAAATTTCAGAACAGAAGGAAAATGAGCAAACAAATAAAACAGTCAGCTAAAAGGATGTATTTGAAGAAACCTAGCTGAAGAAGACTTTATTCCATTTACAAAGGAAAACAAGAACTTTCAGTCTCAAGAGAGTGAGTTAGTAGAATTAGGAGGAGGAAAAAATGAAAATACTTAGATATTACGTATCTATTATGAGAAAAATGAACTTTGAAGATGGAACTTTAAGGGATTATCTTCCACTGTTATCTGTGGATTCAGTCATTCAATAACCTCCCTGTGACTATGAATGAAGTTCCCAGGATGCAACTATGCTATTGACTTTTCATACTGAAAGGCAACAAACATTTATTTGCTTCCAGTGACAGTTTACCACTCAGTACATTCATTCTTTGGTGGGCCACATTCTCTCTGCACACTGTATGTTCCAGACATTTGGTACAGATTTAGAATTATACTCTGGGATTAAAACAATAGAAGATATAGAATGTATTTTCTAACAATGAAAATTCTGTTATTTGCTACATTATCAAAGTCTAACGTGCAATTGATAAGATCACTTGTGTGATTTCATTTTTCTGGTGATGAGTTAATAAATGATCTTTAATGTAAGCAGTGAAAACAAATTAATTTAAATCATATTAATTCAAATTAACATGCTGAAATGATAAACAAAACTAGTTCTGGTCATTTCTAGTGTGATATTTAGGGTTGGAAGTTTTGGTAAGTTAAGTCAAGACGAGCTAATGATAATAAAATATGACAGAGGTTATTTAATTCTTAGACACAAAGATCTTCCTATGTACTCCATTTCTATTATATATTTATTAGTTCCTAATATCCAAGTGTCCTTACTTTAGATCAGTGAGTTAACTTTCCTTAAAATTATATTCATTAAGCTAATGTCTTAAAGAAACATACAGGTTCATTAAGAGTCTGTACATTTGAAAAGAAATGAGTTTACAAGGTTAAGAGAGTTAGGTGTGATGGTTTTGTCTAGGGTAAAGATAATTTTGTTCACAGTATGGGAATGTGATCTGTATTTATGCTGAAAACTCAGAGATGATTGTATTATTGTTGAGCAGAACTACCACAGAGTCAAGACCTCCTCTGCCTCTCACTCCACTCCACCAACTAGGAAGCTGGAGGTGCACAAGAATTTGGGAGGGGACACAATTGGGACAGTGAATCCAACTGACCAAAATGATATCCCAGACCACCTGATGTCATGTTCAGCATGCAAAGCTGGACCAAGGAGCAGAATGGGAGGGGCAATATTCAATGTGATGGTTTTTTGGGTTGTTTTCCCAAATCACCATTACACGTGAAGAAGACCTGCTTTCCTGTGGATTGCTGAACACCTCCCTGCCAACAGGGAGGCGTCCAGCAATCAAATTCCTGATCTTTTGCATAACAGACTTAAAAGTAGACTTAGATTATTTCCTTACTTTAAACTTACATAAGGTGACAGTGCGTTAGTATGTACTTAGCTGTTCCAGAGCACAATGGTCTTATCAAGTTCATGAAAGTAACCACAGAGATTCTTCTGTCTCCATATAATCCTGTACTTCTCTGACACATTAGTCTAGGTCTGATTTGATCTCATGAGCTCTCTGAGACCATTATTGTGTTGATATTTTGTTTTGTGGGATTTTTGTTTGGTTGGGTGCTTTTTTTAAATTTATAAGACTAAATAAATTATATCACAAGAAATTTGTTCTTGACTGTAGTTCTGTATCTTGTCAAGGTTATATGCTATAAAGACAACAAGCTAGTGTGAAAGATGTGCATGGTTTTAAAGCTTGCTGAAATAGTGATGGAAACCCTGAAAAACTTGATAATAAATTTGCAGACGACACCACATTTTGGAGACCTCTTAATGTAAAACAGGTGGCAACCAAAACACTTAATAAATCCTTATTTCCAGCTCTGAAGGTGGTCTTTGAACAGAATACGTATACTAATTTTTTAATTAAACCCAAGAAGCAGATGATGTATATATTTTCTACAATCTAGGAAAAACTGTTTAGTGTATCATAAGTATTTCTAAAAGTATAATAGAATACAAAGCTAAGAAAATCCATGACAAAAAAAAAAAAAAAATTAAAGACCAGTAGACTTCTCTTTGATCTTGCATTTCTTTTTTTTTTTTCTGTCTACATTTTTTTCATAGTTACTTGATCCATCATGGAGTCTCTCTTTTTTTATTTTATTCTATTATTGTTCACTAGGACAAACAAGGCACTGAAATAAACATAGAAGAGCTATTGACATATTTTGGAATTCATATTATTTCCTCTGTCTTAAGTTTAAAAATAAGAAAACATTTTAGAATTTTAGAAAGACTGGAATCAGAAATTATGAAGATATAAAAATCAAAGTTTCTGCTTTATTTTTAACTCTCACTGTGTGCATATACACAGTACAAGTCGATAAAATAGAGGACTAGAAAAAAAACATTAAAAGACACAACTTTCTAATATTGTGCTCACAGGCTCACCAGATAGGTTTGTTAATTGCAAAATTTAATTATAGTCCCCATCTTTCATTTTATTCCTTGAGATTAAACTGACATTACATGAGCTCGTTCATCATGTCATTCTTGCTCATCTTCCTTCTTGGATTTTGTTTATGAGATGAAATATCACTTAAAAAATAAAAAAGGAAATTAAAAAATTTTTGACAAAATGTATTTTATGTATAGATAGAAAAACTGTTAAAAAAATATCTTCTTCATAATTTCCGAATAGGACAGAAATAAACAACCAGAAAGAGTACAAGATAAACAAGAAAACTGTAATGATTCTCACAACTGATCTAGGGAGCCATTTGTGCAAGGCAAAACTTTCTGAGTAATGATGATGATGATAAATGGAAAAGATTAGAAGCAGAAAGTACAGAATCTCAACAAAATATTGTTACATAAGTTCACAAATATTAAGATGACATCATCTTATTATTCAAAGGATAGCTAGAAAGCATTTTTAAAATTTTTGACCTGCAACGTAATTTATAAGTAGTCAAAGTAATAGCTGAAGAACAAAGAGTAATTGTTATATAGAAGTTAAATTGGATAAGTGAAATCCCAAAGGCATAATATTTGTTATAAAATCATTACTACATTCCTATCTATAAACACTGAAACTTCTGAGTTTTAATTTGAATCTTTCCCATGCCTGTAGAAGCTTAAATTCATAGTGGTAAAAGTAAACAGTTTGAAGTTTATCCTTGAATCTAGTGGATTAGTAAAGATGCATATATTGCAGGAAATTAATTCCTGAGGATATTAAAAACAAGATTTTAAGCATCTTGATAAAAATCTCAAATATGATGCAGCTTTGAGCTGGAACATATTACTTCCTGAGGTTCCTTCAAACATTAATTATTATATGTCTATGATAACTGACACAACTATTTTATATGTATGTATAATTTAATATAAATGCAAAGAATATGTTTAAAATATTAAGAATCTCAGAATATATATGCTTCAATTGTGTTTTAATTCATTTTAGGGCTTTATTTAGGATGTAATTTATGACAGTGCAAAGACTTGCAGCATTTTTTTACAGTTTTATGCATGGCACAGTTTTTAGACTACAGGATTAACATCAAACATGATGAAACAGTATTGCACAAAGCAGCAATGCTAGCTCATGTCCTAGAAACTGGCTTAAGATGTCCTGTGCCCAGAAAAAATGTTCTTCTTTTTTTTTGCTCTATCTATCCTCTTTCTAGCTGTAGAGTTTGTTCAAGTCACAGCTTGTTCAGTACATGGCACTGTTTCACAAAAGGTAGACATACCTTCTATAGGTTGCGTGCTTCAGCCTTTTTTGCTCAGGGAAGAAGACAACCTAACCCAATTTGAATTCATAATGAATAAAGTAATACAGAAGACATTACAATTGGTGTTATTATAACAAAATTGATGATTGAAAGTTTTACCATTGACTTTACTAGAATTATGTGTCAATAAAAAATTAAATTAATAACAAAGGAGAGATATAAAGCAGACGAAAATAGAACATGTATACAAAAAGTCTCTAATTTTCTTTAAACTATTTAAAAATTGTATTGTTTATTAAAATTATATTTTGGCCTGACTGTATCCCCACCTATTTTCTCTTTGTGTATGAGAAAAAAATCTCATCTAAAATTGATAATGACCATCAAATTTTAATTGAATTTAATTGAATCCTTAAACACCTCAGCAACACAACAGAATTTTTGAACGTTCTTTTGATATTTTCTAGGAGGTTTCAATTCAGAGATTTCAGGTTTTTTCTGTTTATCAAATTTTTCTATTGGACTGTATTTGTAAAAATGCCGTGTAATAATGTAAGACATGCCCTGTTCTATAAAATTCTCTAAAGCCATGGAATGAGGATATGGAACACCTCAGATAATTCAAATATATATTTGATTAGGAGTTCCCAAAAGCATTTCTATTTTTAAATACTTTCTTTTAATTGAAACACCACATATATAACTTCAAAATGAAATCAAAGAGAAGAGAAAGGGTAAAAAAGTGGTGAATGAAATGACAAGCACTTGAAATTTTTCATTGCATTACCAGAAAAGAATCTCCAATGCTCATTATCATTAATGCTTTTCTGTTAGCCGCAAAGCAATAATATTGTTGCTTTTAAAAATGAAGTAATAAACTCTGAAAATAGGATAAAGGATATCTATCCTTATATTGTTTCTCCTACTTAATCGTTAATGTGATGGTATATTGGAACACAAACATTTCTTCAAGTAAAAAGCTGTACTCATGATTTTCTTTCTAATTTGGTAATGGAAGTATTTGTAATTTACCTTTAGACTCAAAAGACTAACACAATATGGTATATTTTACTAAACCCTATGGTGTAATATATTGGTCTATGCCCAGTAATATATTCTCTCTACCTGTACTATTCAGTGTCTCTTTTTGACAAGCAGGGTGCTGAACTTGTCTCTATCGGAAGTGGCAAACTGTATCACAGTATCACAGTATTAGCAAGGTTGGAAGCGACCTTGGAGATCATTGAGCCCAACCTGTAACCCAACACCAACCCATTTGTCTAAACCATGGCATTAAATACCTCATCCAGCTTACTCTTAAACACCTCCAGGGATGGCAACTCCACCACCTCCCTGGACAGAACATTCCAAAGAGCCATCACTCTCTCTGTGAAAAACCTCCTCCTAACATACAGCCTAAACCTCCCCTGGTGTAGCTTAAGGATACATTAAGGCTCTAATTCTGGTGTCATCAGCCTGAGAGAAGAGATCCACACCCACCTGGCGGCAACCTCCCTGCAGGTAGTTGTAAACAGCAATGAGGTCACCTCCGAGCCTCCTCTTCTCCAGGCTGAACAACCCCAGCTGTCGTAGCTGCTCCCCATAGAGCTTGTCCTCCAGTCCTTTCACCATCCTTGTCACCCTTCTCTGGACCCTCTCAAGCAGCTCAACATCCTTCTTAAACTGGGGAGCCCAGAACTGGACACAATACTCAAGATGTAGCCTGACCAGCGCCGAATACAGGGGAAGGATAACTTCCCTAGTCCAACTGACCACACTGTTCCTAATACAGGCCAGGATGCCATTGACCTTCTTAGCCGCCTGGGCACACTGCTGGATCATATTAAGTTTTCTGTCAATCATTACTCCTAAATCCCCCTCCATTTCACCACTCTCCAGCCNTGGTCATTTTGCAAGTGCTATGTAATAGCACACAGGACTATCTGTTCCATGACTTTACCTGGGACCAACATCAGGCTGACAGGTCTATAGTTACTCGAATCCTCTTTCCAGCTCTTCTTGTGGATGGGTGTCACATTAGCCAATTTCCAGTCTTGTGGTACATCACCAGTAAGCCAGGACTGTTGGTAAATTATGGAGAGTGGCTTGGCGAGTTCATCTGCTAGTTCTTTCATCACCCTCAGATGGATCC
This sequence comes from Pitta sordida, assembly GCA_013390025.1. Taxonomy (NCBI): domain Eukaryota; kingdom Metazoa; phylum Chordata; class Aves; order Passeriformes; family Pittidae; genus Pitta; species Pitta sordida. The sequence goes on from WEKX01010311.1 coordinate 20,600, forward strand.
CATCTGGTCCCATGAACTTATGTGGATCCAAGCCACTCAGCAAGTCTCTGACTACCTCCTCCTGGATTACAAGGGCATAATATTGCACCCCAACTCCTTCCGTCAGCCCACTAGTCCAGTTGTCTTGCAGGCATTCTGTCTTACTGTTAAAAAATGAGGCAAACAAGATATTCAATATTTCTGCCTTTTCCTCATCTCTGCTTGGTATGGTCCCTTTTATATCCAATAAGGAGTGAAGGTTGTTGCATCCTCTCTTTTTACTGCTGATGTATTAATAGGAACATTTCTTATTGTCCTTAACAGAAACGGCTAGGTTGAGTTCCATCTGGCCTTTGCCTCTCTCGGTTTTCTCCTGCATGACTTGACGACTTCCTTAAACACACCCTGAATTTCCTCCCCCATTTTCCAAAGGCTGTACATGTGTACTTTAGTTTTATTACAATAGCAATACAAGTTAATATTGTTCACTTAAATTTACATTGCATTCATTGCAGAACTATATAAATTTTATAATATAAAATCTTTATATGAACACTCTTGTATTGTGAGCAATTATCTTTTTCTTTGGTTACATAATTCTTATGGTGATATTTAAAGCAAAACTCAATACTTGGAAAATCTTACACTGCATTTCTTTTCCTTCCACAGAGGCACAATAGCCTTTCATTATACTAGGGTTGTGTATAAATTGTTATATAGTATAAAATTTGTCAAGCAGCACAAGATAAATCTTAAACATTTGAAATCACATCACAATGATTCAGCATAATTTACAATTTTTTTTCCAGAGACTTCTTTCCATAATATTTCCCATCAACACAATACTTGAATCTAAGTAATCTCAAGACACCATACGAACAAGGTTTATGCCTAGGATATATTAGGGTACAGTCTTGTGTGTGTATGTGCAACCTGATTTGTTTGACACACTGACAGAGAGCAGATCCAATGGGCCAATGGGTGGGAAGTAGCTTGTATCCATTCTATCAAATTCTCTTCTCTCAGACAGTGTCAACTGCCACTGTACTCTCAGTCTGCAATGGTAGCCTCCAGCAAGTACTTCAATATCGCTTGTTATAAATGCTCAGTAGCATCAGAATCTGGTCTAATAAACTAACATCTTAGGGAAATCTGTTGTAGGAAATTCTCAATTTGCCATTCATGGGAGATCACCGAGTGAAAACAACTCATTGAATCTCTTCTCTGGACCTCTGGCACTGGCACAAATGACCTTTTGAGCATGGGGGGAAAAGTAGTATCAGAGAAATGCCATAATATGTTGCAGAATTCATATAACTCAGAAAATGTCGTTGTTGATATTCCCTTAAACTCCTGATACAATTAGAGAAGCAAATTAAAAAATCATACCTCTCTTTCTATTATTAGAAAAAGTCCAAATCTACTTGAAACATACTACAACCCCAAAGGACACTATTAGTTACTGTGCATTTAGAGAGACTATAGGTTCTTTTCTTCATACTTTGTTTGACACAAAGAAATATTCATCACTTCCAAAATTTTTCTGAAATACTTGTTGGTCGTTCTGGTAATTGGTTAGAACACTACTTTGAGTACTCTTCAAAATGACTAGTATGTACACAATGCCTGATAGGATTTTAAATAGCATGAGTAAAAGATGATCTTAAAGACTTTTAATCAAAGTCTGATGGAGTCACTGTCAGGTATGTACATATATGTATTCTTAATTAAATAATTTATTGTGTGATTTATTTCACTTATATAAACCATAAATCACCTTGCATTTTCTTTAGTGTTCAATTTCTATTTCATTTTATGTTTTGTGTAATATATTTCTCAAAATATATTACAATCTCTCTGGAATAGTAATAAAGAATAAGACCATAATTGAGGGGTAAGAAAAATCCTCCAAGATTCTTTTCCAATCTACAATTGTGGAACCAAAAGCATTTTTGTGAATTCCATTTCTATTTGTCTCATTTTTTATTAATTCAGAAAACAATATCTTTTAGATTTGTTACATACTTCAGGATTACAGTCTAACTTACTTAGTGCCATCGCGAGTTACGGTTGACTTACAGAACAGAGGAATAGAAGAACAAAAAATATGACTGCTGTCACACAGCAAAACACAAGAACAATATAAAATATTAAGAAAATGTAATTTAAATGTAATGTTTTGAAAGAAAATAAGGTGATTGATGGCAGTTCTAAACTGTACAAGGCAGGCAAACAATTAAGAATATATCAGCAGTTCTACAGTTAATTACCATACAAATATCTATATTTCCCTGTGTAGAACATGAGATGCATACATATTAGAAGTCACAAAAAATAATTCAACGTCTTCTTTACATTGGGTCCTGGGCTACCTGTGCATTTAACATATTGCAGCTTTCTAATTAAATACATTAACTACAAATTTGTGAAGTAGTAATACTCCAATATGTATTGGATATAGCTATTTGTTATATGAGATTATTAGTATCTTTGTTTTTCAATACAATAAAATGAACTAAAGGTGTACAGAACCTAACAGGATTAACTCCCTTGGAAGTACGTACAGAATTTATGAGATTATCAGTTACCATCTACTTATGTTAACCATTCGAAATAAGATTATTTACAGAGCAGAAATGTTATTTTGAACAGCTTTCCTTCTGTGCAGCACTGCTGATTAATGTTAGTGTTTGCATCTAGATATGAACTTTGCATTATGACATGTATTCTTAATAAGAATCAGAGACTGTTTCTGGTTTTTAATTATTCTTTACTGCCTGGGAAAAAACAACAACAAAACAAGAAAACAAACCCAACACAAACCCTGCCAAAAAAAAAATTGAAAAAAGCACATCTGAAGTTTTAAGACAGCTCTGTGTATAAATTATTAAAAGTGTAATGTTTAATTGTATGAGGTAGAGAACATTAGAATGTCTACATATTGGATCAGACCAAAGGTGGACCTTGTTAAGTATTTTCCTTTCAAAGGTAGCTTTACTACCTTCAGTTATATATTCAAAGGCTTAAGGAAGCTGAACCCATTTGGATGGCAACTATTCAAGAGATTCTTTTTATATAAACATAGAGTCATTGACATTGGGAAAGACATTGCACAGTTTTACACGGCACAGCTACTTCCTGTGAACTTTCTTGCTTGGACCTGACTCCTAGCTCCTGCACCAGAAGGCAAAGTGAATGGTCCAGCCCTGCCAACCTGCTCCACACCACTTATGAAAACATATT
>WEKX01010311.1:35043-54664 GCA_013390025.1 Pitta sordida
AAATTTTTTTTTTTTTCCTTCAACTGGACAGAGAGAGAAAATGACCTTGCTAAGGACTAGTATCCACAAGCCAAAACACAAAGATATGGAATATATACACACCACCCTAGGACAGATGAATATCCCATGTAAGATTTAGAAAACCAAAATCAATTTGTCAAAATGATGTACGGGATAAAATGAAACAATTAAGAGTTTTCTGTCGAAAATTCTTCATATTTGTGGAGTTTTGCCACCTGAGTGATAAAAGTATCTTCATGGGGTTTTTAAAATTATTTTTCAAATGTTCTTGTTTAATGTTCTGTTAAATGCACAGATATATGTAGCTCTGGTGAGCAGACAGCTGAGAGTACCTGAACGTTCAATAGCTGTACTAATATATTCTTTAGTGAGTTGTTCATTATTCTTTGTTATTCCTGCATATAAGTGGTTAGAGAATTCAAAGGAAACACCCGTGAAGGAGTAGCACAACTATTTGACCTTATGTATCCCCACTAGGAAAAAACACAGTCACCTTAATAGGTAGGTATCTTGCTACCATAATCTTGGAAGCACATGCTGATAAAAAACTCTTTCTCTTACTGAAGTCAATTAAAAAATGTTTTTCACTTTCATGAAGGAATGGAGGGTTCACACTGATCTTTAGTGTTGTTAGTATCTTACTAAGAGGACAGTTGGTATTTTTCATAAACAGACATGTCACTTCATTACAAAATCTCATTGTCTAAATTTCACATTTATAAAGGTGTTTTTTTCTAGTGGGAATATTTTTATGGATTTCTACCCAGGTATTGCTTAATCATGGAGATAATTCAGACAGATTTGCAGGGGTGCAACAGGTTTACCATCTTGAGCCAAGCTGTAGAGGTCAAAAATGAGGCAGAAGACAGATATTCCCATATTAAAGTAACGCACAGTATCACAGTATTAGCAAGGTTGGAAGAGACAGTATCACAGTACAGACAAGGCTAGAAAGGACCTTGGAGATCATCAGGTCCAACCTGTAACTCAACACCAACCCATTCTCTAAACCATGGCACTACCCACAGGACCATCCAGTCCAACTCCCCACCTACTAGACCATGTCACTGAGCTCATCATCGAGTTTTCTCTTAAACACCTCCAGGGATGGCAACTCCACCACCTCCATGGGCAGACCATTCCAATGAGTGATCACTCTCTCTGTGAAAAACCTCTTCCTAACATTCAGTCTAAACCTCCCCAGGGGTAGCTTAAGGCCGTGTCCTCTCGTTCTGGTGTCGTCAGCCTGAGAGAAGAGATTCACACCCACCTGGCTGCAACCTCCCCTCACGAAGTTGAAAACAGCAATTAGGTCACCTCTGAGCCTCCTCTTCTCCAGGCTGAACAACCCCAGTTCCCATAGCCGCTCCCCACAGGACTTGCTCTTCAGTCCTTTCCCCCTTCTTGTTGTCTTCTCTGGACCCTCTCAAGCAGCTTGACATCCTTCTTAAACTGGGGACACCACAACTGGACACAGTACTCAAGATGTGGTCTGACCAGCGCCAAATACAGGGGAAGGATAACTTCCCTAGTCCAACAGACCGCACTGTTCCTAATACAGGCCAGGATGCCATTGGCCTTCTTAGCCACCTGGGCACACTGCTGGATCATATTAAGTTTTCTGTCAATCATTACTCCTAAATCCCCCTCCATTTCACCACTCTCCAGTCACTCATCCCTCAGTCGATAGCGATGCAGGGGGTTGTTATGTCCAAAGTGAAGAACCCAGCACTTAGTCTTGTTAAATCTCATACTGTTGGAGTCTGCCCATTTGTCTAGTCTGTCAAGGTCGCTCTGAAGGGCCCTCCTACCCTCCGGCAGTTGAACATTTGCCTCCAGCTTGGTATAATCCACAAACTTGCTGATGTTGGACTCAATTCCCTCGTCCATATGGTCAATAAAGATGTTGAACAGTGCCGGGCCTAACACTGACTCCTGTGGGACTCCAGTAGTGGCTGGATGCCAGCTGGATGTGGCACCATTCACCACCACTCTCTGAACTTGTCCATCGAACCAATTCCTAACCCAACATAAAATGCTTCTGTTAAGTCCATGCTCTATGAGTTTCTCCTGTATCTTACCACAGGAAATGGTATCAAAGGCTTTGCTAAGGTCCAAGTACACAGCATCCACGGCTATTTTATCATCAACCAAACAAGTCATCAGATGATAGAAGGAGATTAGGTTGGTCAGGCAAGACCTGCCTCTCCAAAATCCATGCTGACTAGTTCTAATGTCATGGTTGTTTTGCAGTTGCTGCATAATAGCACACAAGACTGTTCCATGACTTTGCCTGGGACTGACTTTGTACTTTCTGCTCACTGTTTTATCCCCTTTCTTGATCATTATTTTCACCATAATTAATATCCTCTAAAAAAACCCTCTTGTCAAACTCCAATTTATTTCTTTCCTTTAGGTCTAGCTCACTGTACCACATCCTTATTTGTTATTGTACTATGTTAACTTTAAAGCCCTGACTCAATAATCTTTGCTTAGTGCTTCTCTCTTTTCTAGATATACTACAATTTGTACAGTTCAAGCCTCTTCCTCCTCCAATTTTTTTGTTCATTTTTGTTTGTTTGCTTTCTGTGGCAAGAGTTCACTATTCATTACCTGCCCAAAATCACTTCTCAGAATTTTGTCAAGAATAAGACACATCATTTAAAAGTATTCTTAACCAATTTTTTAATGATAAGCCTGAGATACAGGAAATATCTGAATATTTTTCTCTATACGGGTGTTAAATGGTGAGTTGGACTAGATGATCCTTGTGGGTCCCTTCCAACTCATAATATTCTGTGAATCTGTGAATTATTTCTTTCTTAAATAAATATGATCTTTTTGCTTACATTCTAAGGGGCAAAATCTACTTCAACATCTTTAAGTAAATTCCATACCTTACCATAAAATCTTAAATATGTCACCCTATCTCACTGCAGCACCCTCTTAGCACTTCACTTGATTCAATTAAAAAAAAAATTGCCATTCTGGAATACATGTTTTATTTCTAGTTTGCATTAGGATACTTATCTCAAACATTCAGATTTTCAGAGCTGGTTGAGTGCTTGCCAAAGATATGTCACCTCTAATACATTTCAGATAGTGCAAATGTTGTTTCTTAGTCTACAAGGTCACCTTTTGGTATCTGTTCTTTGAAAATGTTGTTAACTTGACAAAGACCTTGCAGATGAATATCTACTTTATAAGCCTTTTTTTGCTAGGATAAATTAACCACAAGGTTTTTCATTGTTTATGTAGTATATATCAGTCTCCTTGGGAAGCTGGAGGGATTCCAATTGACGCTACACATAAAGATGGAAGCCTTACAAGTAACCTCACTATGGTTTGTATTTTGTTGCCTTTCAGTTAATGAAATTTCTGTATGTAAATTCAGCCTATGCCCTGAAAAATAGAAACTTATCCCCATTCTTAAAACTGCTATAGTATCAAGTGTCACTCCCAGAGAATCTGCATGATTTTCCCATGAAAGAGCCCTATAGGAGTCAAAGTACTGACTTGCCCTGTGCTTATCTTAAGAGTAAATTATTTTGTTGAATAGTTTGTGTAACTGATGCCAATAACCATTTTTTGAGTAGGCACAGCCAGGCAAATGAAGACAGTAAGTTTTTATTTAGTCTTGAAGTCAGTTTATGAAAACAATGTCTTTTAAGAGACATTGCCAGAAATAGGAACATTCTTAACAGATTAGATACAATTAGGTCTAAATATCAGAAAGACAGAAAAAAATTAAAAAACACTGGCTTAACAAAGCCAGTAAGAATTGTTGGTATTTGGAAGCAGAACTGGGAAATCAGTTAATGTAGCAGTAGATTACTGCTTCCATTAATTATTTCTGTCAGGTTGTTATAATATTGTAGTTGTGGATCTGTAGAAAAATTTTACAGTAGTAAACATGTACAATATACTAAAAGCTTTGTCATCTTGAAAATCTTTCTTTGTATACTAAAGAGCTCAATCCAGGGGAGATACTACAGTATCACAGTATCACAGTATAGAAAAGGCTGGAAAGGACCTGGAAGATCATCTAGTCCAACCTATAATCCAACTAACCTATCCTCTACATCTAGATCATATCACTCAGTACCTCATCTAGCCTCCCTTTGAACACATCCAGGGTTGGTGACTCAACCACCTCTGTGGGCAACCCATTCCACATCCGGATCACTCTTTCAGTAAAAAATCTTTTCCTAATATCTAGCCTAAACTTCTCCAGTTGAAGCTTAAGACTATGACCTCTCGTCCTGTCCCCAGAGACCAAGGAGAAAAGACCAACCCCTGCCTGGCTACAACCTCATTTTAGATAGTTATCACAGAATCACAGAATCACAGAAAATTATGAGTTGGAAGGGACCCACAAGGATCATCTAGTCCAACTCACCGTCTAATACCCGTACAGCGACCAAGAGCACATCCCAGAGTATAATAACAACCTAGATGCCTCACAGTCTAGCAGGCCACTCTGAGCCGGAGGGGGNTCTCATATTAGAGTCTGCTCATTTCTCTAGTCTGTAAAGGTCCCTCTGAAGGGTCCTCTTACCATTTCTTATGTCATTAAAAGAAAAATTAAATTCCTCTGTTCAGGTAAGCTTCAGTTTGTAATTCACACTTGTTTACCTGAGATTAGTTACAGTTTGGAATCAAATTATCTGAAAATTTATTATTCACTGTTCATGTTCAGCCAAGACCATATGGGCTGAGTGTGATTTTTTTCCCCTGTAACCGTTCCTCCGTAAAGAAGATGTACCTGATTTATAGAACATCCAAGCAACTGGGTATTTCCTAACACATTTGTTCTTATTTTATAAAACAATTTCCTCTAATGTAGTATGAATACATGTTTTTATTTTCTGTAAGGTTCTTTAATTTACTGTTTTTAATGCAAGTTGTCTGAAGGAAACACCTGGAATACCAGGAACTTGAATAAAAGTGCACCTACCTTTCCTTATCCTGTTGTGATATGCATCTATATTATGTAGTCAGCTGGGAAAGAGCATCTGAATTAAAGAGGTCTCCTGGTGCACATTCAGGTTCTGTGTGTGAAATATCATTTATGATGTTTCACACATAGCTCACTGAGAGTATGTTCCTTACTATTAAGGCTGTTGATTGTTTTCTAGTTTATTGATGATTGACATAAAGAGAAATCTATGCTCCTGTATTATAAAATTACATTTATATTTGTCCCCTCATGTGTTATCAGTGTATTTTAAGTTTAAATTGTGGCTCATATGATATCCTTTACAGATAAAAAGGGAATGAAATGGAAACCACAGACAGATACACAAATTACAATATTACTATTGATGTAACAATGTTACAACATAATAATCTAGATGTTCATTATTCTCAAAAGTTAAATAAAAGTTGCTTATTAATGTGTCACTGCTCTTTACTTCCCAATGCTAATTTTTCTTGTAATAAATTGATCTTCAAAAACTTAGAATCATATTGCATCAAAAATTGCTTGCAAATATCATATATATGTTGTCATTCTTGAGTGATAGAATAGATAGATGTAATCATTAATAATACAATTTTAATTTTAGAAATCCATTCACTTTTATCATGTCATTATTGCTTCACAATCTTTCAATTAATGTATATTTTATGCTATCTTCCTTCCTTTAATTTGCATTTAAAATTAGATAACATGCTATGCATATTTAACAGAGGAACATAATTAGCCTCTATATGCTCAATATCTTCTTCAAGCATTCCAAGCTAAACACATTCAAGATACATAATTACATGCAATTATAAAATAATTAAATGGCTCTTTTCTATTTTATATTGATTACAACAGAAGCCTATGTAGTTTATCAACAACTACAGAATACACCTATTCTTAAGTAACAATTCTCATGCTTACTACGCTTTGAAATAACAGATATTAAAAGATACAAACTTAATAGAAAAACACCTGTTCATCCTATTAATAAAAACAGGTAATCTACAAAAAAAAAATAGAGTACATTTTGAATTTAAACTGTCTTTTAAAAATTTGCTACTTAAACAACAGAAACATAGAGAGGAAATACATACAGAATCACAGAATCACAGAATATTATGAGTTGGAAGGGACCCACAAGGATCATCTAGTCCAACTCACCATCTAACACCTAGCACCCGTACAGAGACCGAACGCACATCCCAGAGCAGTAACACAGTCTAGTTCCCTCACAGTCTAGCAGGCCATTCCAAGCCGGAAGGGACCCAGGATCATCCAGCCCTACACCCCCCAGCTAGACCATGTCACTAAGCTCCTCATCGAGTCTTCTCTTAAACACCTCCAGGGACGGCGACTCCACCACCTCCCTGGGCAGTCCATTCCAATGTGCAATCACTCTCTCTGTGAAAAACCGCTTCCTAATATTAAGATTAAACCTCCCCTGGCGTAGCTTGAGGCCGTGCCCTCTCGTTCTGGTGTCATCAGCCTGGAAGAAGAGGTCCACACCCATCTGGCTGCAACCTCCCCGCAGGTAGTTGTAAACAGNACGCTCGGATGGATCCCATCTTGTCCCATGGACCTGTGAGGATCCAAGCCACTAACTACCTCCTCCTGGATTACCGGGGGGTTATACTGCACCCCTACCCCATCCTGCAGTTCAGAAGTTTGGTGGTCCTGTAGTCAATCTGACTTACTGTTAAAAACAGAGGCAAAGAAGGCATTAAGTTTTTCTGCCTTTCCTCACCTCTAGTTACTATATTCCCTTCTGCGTCCAACAAGGAGTGAAGATTGTTTCAGCCTCTCTTTTTCCTGTTGATGTATTTGTAAAAGCATTTCTTGTTGTCCTTCACAGAAACAGCTAGTGTGAGCTCCATCTGGGCCTTTGCCTGTCTAATTTTTCTTCTCCATGACTTGACAACTTCCTTAAACACACCCTGACTTATCTGCCCCTTTTTCCAAAGGCTGTATGTCCTCCTTTTTTCCCTTAGTTCTTTCAGGAGCTCTTTGCTCATCCAGGCTGGTCTTCTGCCCCTCTGACTCATTTTTCGGCACATTGGGACCGCCTGCTCCTGTGCCTTCATGAGCTCATTCTTAAAGTATGTCCAGACTTCCTGGACCCCCTTGCCATTAGGGGCTCTTTCCCATGGTACCCTCCCAAATAATTTCTTAAACTCAAAATAACCTGTGAACCTGTGATGACAAAGAAGCCTTACTCTTCAATGGTGTGCATAAGAAGCTGTCATTTAGAAGAAGGAATGATACTATTTAATCTGAAAACATCTTTCAACTCGTCTAAAAGTGCAATAACAAAAATTTTGTGCTGTTGCTACAAGAGTAAAAATACATGTATTTTCCAAATCATTCTACTTTATCTTCAAAGTGTCTTTTTTCTATTCTACCCTTTTTCTGTACAATGCACAGGTCTCCTGGGACTATTTTGCAATTTTTGTTTGTTCATGTGTTTCTTGTATACTCTCCTTCATGTTTTTAAGATGAAAGCAGGAACAACATGTGAGATCCTTATGACACAGCAACAATGTAAATCTCTGTACATCCTGCTGAAACACCAAATAGAATACCTAAGGAAAAAAAGGAGTCTTGATAAACAGGAGGAAATAATTAGAATTCAGAAATAGTAAATATTTTATAAACATTTCTGAAAATACAAAGATTTATTTGAAACATTAAAATGGCTTGTCGAGTTCAGGTTACAATTATACTAAAACCCCTTCCTATTTAAACAGAATTGGAATCTTTCTCTGCTTCTGTTTTCTTTTATTTTTAATCTCTTTTATTAAACAGTGTTAGAGATTTTGGAATTAATTTAATCAGCTTCCCATAATCCTGAGAATGCATGCCATAGAATTGAACTCTGCCTATTAAAAAGAAAACAAAACCAAAAAAACAACCTTGAAGAAAAGTAGATTTCACCTCTGGACAGAAAAGAGTTAAGAATTCAAAGTTATACATCTTTTAATATGTATTTTAAGCATTTGATGGCAGTATTGTTTGAATGAATACAGATGTAATTTGGTAACAGTAATGATTAGATTTCTGTCATAGTGCTCAGGGAATTACTGTCACCTCTGTTTATGTTAATCTGAATTTCACAGACCTTCTGATTCATGGTCTTCACAATCCTTTTTGAAGTGCTCTCTAAAAGTTAAATCGTCTGGGTTTTATTCTTCTTCCTTCTTTGGTTTCTCATCTGGAAATGAATGACTGTTTGCATACAGAGGTGCCTTTTTTTCTACTTGTTCACTATACTGACATTATGATCAGTTAAGCATAAAAAAGAATACTATATTTCTTAGGATTTTGAAGATGTGCTGCTGCACCCAAGTCTTTTCAGTTTCCTTTGGTAACTGACTATCAATTGTATTAACCAATGAAGTAAAATTCTTATAGACCTTGTACTTTCGGTAGATATTTCTCACGGAATAACAGTCCTTGGTGTATATTAATCCAGAGATGCTCTCATTCTAATTTTTTTAAAAAGGATTGTGTGCTTTTCACAACAGGACATATACAGATTTTATTTGACATAATGCAATGCATTATCCTTGCAACCTGACAAAGCCCAGTCCACTTTTTATATATTTCATGAATGTTTGATGGGAAGTTTCTGTTCTTAACAATTTGCACATTATAGTTTCTCACTATGTGATTTTACTAGTGGCAATTGTCGTGAATAGCTGTCCATAGCCTTAATCCTTCCTTATTTATATCCCAGTACCCAAAACAACACTGATGGTAAATTAATTAAGACATACTCTCAATATATAAATCTCATTCTTTATCTTTGATCTTGTCTGAAGGACAGCCTTTATTGATCAAGTTATTAAATTATATGTTTCTCATTGAATGGAGGAAGAAGAGACAAAAATTTTTGTATTAGTCTCATCACTCTTTTTAATGTCAAGGAAAGTGTGTTTGTCTTCTCTGCACTATCCTCCCTATGCTATCCATAAAAGTCAGATAGTGCAAGATCTGCGTGTTGAATCCACTACATAAAAAGACTTTTATTTTCCTAAAGAGCACAAACAGTAAATAGAGTAAACCCCCACCTTTACATAGTTTTGCTCTTTGCAAGTTCAATCCTTTGCAGTTCATTTTTCCATTAAAAGTCACATCTGGGCATGTGCAGATAACACCATGAAGATAAACAACTCATGTAAATAAGCGCCACCTATTGCCCCCAGCTCAGCCCCAGAGCACTGGAGGGTGTTCCTAGGATGTTGTGAGAAAGCCAGAACTTCAGAGATCAAGTGACGACCCAATATGAGTAAACAACTTGTTCCCCTTTATTCAGGGTTCAAGCAGATAATATATAGCACATTTTTGCTAACTCATGCTTGCCAAGCAATTTCTACTTTGCTATTACTAGCAAAACATCTGTTGTTTTTCTCTTGTCCAAAATATCTTCTATTTCTGTTGTTCAAGGACATGGAAGTCTGTGCTTGTGCAGTACCTTAAAGGGCCATTGCCCTTTAAATTCTAAACATCTCTCTACACACTGCCTAGCATCCTGTTCCTCTTCAGGAGACTGAAGGGAATGTCTTTTGCCTCTTCCTGGGTGAGGAGTTACAGGGAACTGGGGAGCCCCTTGCAGCTGTGCTGCCAACGCAGGGAGTTCCAGGCTTCTGCTGCTGCAGCTACACCATGAAGGTAGCTCACCAAAGGGAGATCAAGTAGGGCTATGCTAGGGAGGAGAGGTGTCCTACACCAGGGGCTCAAGCTGGGGCAGTCAGCGTGCTGTGTTTATTTTCTGTGTGCCCATACCAAGGGCTGTTGTGGTTCCTCCAGTCCAGGAAGCACCATGCCTGTGCCCTTCTCCCCAGCCCAGTGCTGGTCCATGGAAGCTCCAACCTCTTCCAAGCACCTGTGGGCTGTGCTAGACATGGCAGTGCCTGGCTGTTATTTCCAGTGCCCTGCCAGGGTGCGCACCTTGGGCCAGGCTGTGCCTCTCGGGGGGCACAGATGGACAGATCATGTGTTGACAGGGGTGAAGCAGGGCTGGCACCACTACACCCTCCAGGGAAAAGACTAAGTTCAGCTTGGCTGTCTTGGCACCACTGAGTGAAACAGACTCACGTGAGGTGGGCTCAGTGCTGGGGCTCAGGCAGGTGGGCAGCAAGTGAGCCAACAGGAGCTCAGGGGGGCAGTGGTAGCCAAGGACAGTGTCTTGTGCTCTGTATGCCCCTGGGATCTGTTCCTTGTGCTGGCATAAGTGCACACAATTCTGTGTTGTCATTTGTTTGCCAAAGCTGTGGATACAACCGAGGAATCTTGGAAGATGCAGAAGTTTGGGTTACATGCTTTTTTTTTCTCTCTTCTGAAAAGTTCCATTAACAAACTCATCACAGTATCTTTATCCCTCTCACAAGCTGCAAAAGAGATGGTGCCACCTGCCTACCCGCCTCAGCATCACACCCTTTTCCTTGCTGCGGGAGGCAGGGGAGGGAAGCGTGGCTGCACCCTCCCTGCCCCCTCCTGCCTAGGGTTGCTGGTACAGCAATGCCGCTTGCTCCGCATGGTAGATGCTGAGCCATGCTTCTGCAGTTACGCCTCTCCCCGTGGCTGGGGTGCCATGTCCCTGAGGCAGCCAGTCCCTCACTGCCATGGCAATCCTAGCCCATGCATTTGACCCAGCAAAGCCTCCCACCAATCAGAGAGGGAGAGCACTGCCTGTGAGCCAATGAGGAGCGAGGACAGATGCAGAGGGTTCACACACAGCCCTCTCCCTCTCTGATTAGTGGGAAGCCCTCCTGGGGTGAGCAAGAGGGCTGGGTTTGCCACGGCAGCAGGGGACCAGCTGCCTGGGAGACATAGAATCCCTGGCAACCAGGAGCAGTGCAGACATGGTGGCACTGTCTCTTTTGCTGCCTGCCAGAGGAGTTTGTTAATGGAACTGTTCAGAAGGGAGAAAAAAGGTATGTAACACAAACTTCTGCATCTCGCAAGCTTCCTCAGCTGTGCTCACAGCGTTGGAATGCAACACAGCAGTGTGTGCGCTTGTCTCAGCTCAATGCACAGACCCCAGGGGCATCCAGAGCATGGCCCGCTGTCCTCGAACACTGATGGGCCACAGGGCTCCTGCTCACTCGCTCACTGCCCAAATGCCTCAGCCCCAGCACTAAAGCCATCTCAGATAAGTTTGCTTCACTTGATGGTGCTGAGAGAGCCAAGTTGAACTTAGTCTTTTCCCTGGAGGATGCAGCAGTGCTGGCCCTGCTTCACCCCTGTCAACACATGATCTGTCCACCTGTGCCCTCCGAGAGGCACAGCCTGGCCCAAGGCCCCTGCCCTGGCAGGGCGCTGAAAACAGCAGTCAGACACTGCCATGTCTGGCATAGCCCACAGGTGCAGAGGTTGGAGCTTGCCTGGACTAACATTGGACTGGGAAGAAGGGCACGGGCAGGGCACTTCCTGGGCTGGAGGAACCCTGACAGCCCTGGTATGGGCACACAAAGAATAAACACATCACACTGACTGCCCCAGCTTGAGCTCCTGGTGTAGGACACCTCTCCTCCCTAGCATAGCCCTACTTGAGCTCCCTTTGGTGAGCTTCACCTCTTCTTCATGGTGCAGCTGCAGCAGCAGAAGCCTGGAACTCCCTGCGTTGGCAGCGCAGCTGCAAGGGGGCCCCCCAATTCCCTATAACTCCCCACCCAGGAAGAGGCAAAAGGCATTCTCTTCAGTCTCCTGAGGTGAAACACGGCATGAGGTGATCCTGGGAATGTCCTCCAGCTCTCCGGAGCTGAGGGGAGTGAGGCAGTGGGCAGGGCTTAATTGCATATTCATTAACTTTCTATCTTCACATAAATAAGGCCTCAGAGGATGGGAGGAGACCTAATGACCCATGACCCATCATAGTACCTGGAAAAAGTTTGGGAATAAATTGTCACAGCATCAAACAATATCATTTGTTAATAAGCTCGTGCATGTGCGCATATAGAAAACTGAACTTCTTTATTTCTGCCATGTGAGCTTTTTATGTGAATAATGAGCAAACACTGTTAGGTTATTGGTCTGCATATGAAGATAAACAGAAAATGGATGTTAGATGAAGGTTGGGATTGGGTTTTTATTTCATTTATTTTCCCAATATACAAAAATTAATTTATGCAAAATTCAGTGTGAACAGAGATAATTGGAGACAAAAATAATTTCTTTCCTAGGTTAAGAACTGAGAATGGAATTCTACCATAAACAATATACTTCCTCATGGATCAATTTCATTTTCTTTCCCATAATAATCTAGTCCATGTAATTTAAACTTTTGATTGCTTTTGATTCTTATTTTGTTTTGTTTCGTCTGCATAAGAAATCACTGAGTCACAAATGTCGGATTTTCTTTTTATTCTTGATTTGCTTTCATACGATTCTAAGACAACACACAGATTTATGGTGTTGTTGAAGAGTAAACTCTTTCTGAGTGTTCAACACTTTAGTCTAGGAAGGTGAAGGTTAGACTCTCAGTGTCTCTGAAGCCAAATAGCATTTACAACATTCAATTCATACATACAGCACATTTGTCAAGCTTCCTTAGGGGACTTAAATAGAACTCAAATCCCTGTCTACCTAGTCCATGTTTATAGACTACTTGGCAAGAAAGAGGCACTCTTAGCTGTGAGCACATATTTTTCAGAATACACAGGGAGCAGAAGTTAAGAGACGGAGACTTTTAGGATAAATATAATACTAAATTAGTTTAAACTCTTACACAATATATGGAGAGAAAACTGACATTTTATGTCCCTGCAATTATTGATAGACATAAAGAAAATTTTGTCAAAGAACAGGTGATATCAAATTCCAGTTACAAGAATTCCTTTCTTTTCTATATTTGGATCCTAATGAAGATCATAAATATACAGAAAAACACTGCATATTCAGGATTTGCATATTTGCATATGCAATTAGTCATGGTTGGATTTCAGCAAGTTGTGTGACCACATATGCATGTGCATAACATCCTGGGTCCCAGATTCTGCAGCTGGGAGGCACCAAAAGGTGCTTCCTCTGCTTTAATGAGGTGCTACAGGGAGAGCCATGCTCCCTGGACTGCCCTCTAGACATAATTATTGGAGAGTATGTGGTTACAGGCGGGGGGTAATTGAATATTCATGGATTCTGTATCTTCACACAATACATAACTGGCAGGACCTGCCCAGAAGTGTTCCCCTACTTTTTCCGGGGACGCTCTGTACCAGCCATTGTAGAATGCGCACTGTTGTATATCCTTATCTGGAAAAAGCTGAAACAATGTAAAAAATTATATAAAATAAAATGTATTTTCTTCCTTTGTCCTAATGTGTAAAAAATAGAAAACAAAATTAAAAAATAATAAAAAAAGTAAAGTGCCTTCAGCAAGATGTTAAAATTTCACTAAAATATTTATGGGAGAAGGTTCACATTGCTTTGAATGGCATAAACAACCAAGATGATGTATTTATTTCTGTGATACAGTAGAAGAAATATTAATTCCGTTTTAGAGTGAGAGATTAGTTATGACTTTAAATATATTTATTATTCATACTGTTGCTTCACAATTTTTTTTTTAATGGAAACTTATAAATTTTTCACCTACTATATACTTTCTCAAACATTACTTAAGAGATTGCCAGGTAAACATCTCACCTAAGAACAACCTAGGACACTGAAGAAGTCACTTTACACTGGATTTATGCAATTAATTTTTAACTATTCTTAAAGTTTGAGAGGAAGCTCTGTGTTAGTGACTTCATCCTTCAGTTAGAGTGACTTAGTTCATGTGAAATATAACTCTAAGTACTACAAATGTGTCCTGGGTCAATTAAGATGAAGCAGGAATTAAATTTAGAAATACTTGAATTATATATAGAGAGAGAGAAATAAGAACTTTACTGGGAGAAAGGAAAAAAAATTAATATAACAAATATACATATATATGTTTGAACAATAACAGAATATTAAAAGGAAGAAAAAAAAACCCCAATCCCACACTGGAACAATGACAACTGTAAACAAATGGCAATATAAACAAGAACAACAGGGTGCCTAGTTCAAGGGAAGAACCAGGACACCTCCAGGACTCCCGCATCAGGGGGAATAGGGTTCAGGGTAGACAAACCAATGGAGTAAACAGCCAGTGGTCCTTTCCCGAAATGTCCAAGGGACTGCAGGGAGATCCAATGACCAGCAGGAAAGAAGCTGCGCTGAGATGAGAAGTCAAATGTCCACGTGGCCCTGGGCAAAATGGCAGAGGTGAAAAAAACAAGATGTCCTCAATTTGAAGGTCCAAATGAACCTCACGTGCTGAGGCTCGAGAGCTGTAGTTATAGGGCTTCGGGCCCCTCCCATGTCACATGCCTTGTGGGCATGTCTTCACATGCCATTTGCAGTCAATCAGGCTGCCCTCAGGCCCTTCCCCTAGTCACATGCCTTGCCAGGAGGCAAAGATAAGAAAGGAATTCTCCATTGTTTGTCTTGGTAGAAAGGAGACAAAACCCCTCCCCTACTATATGCCTTGCTAGGAAGGGGAGATAAGACACAGGGTCCTCCATGCCACAGTGACTAAGCATAGGGCTGGTCCTATTTTATACATGACCAGCCCCATTTTTGTCATTTTCTATCCTACCCCATCAATTGCCCCTCTCTGCTCTTCCTTCCCCTGCACAACCACCCATAGTTTTGTTTTATTTATTCCTGCAGCATTCCCAATGAGAAGATCCTCTGTTCTACAAGAGTCCATGCTGTAGAGTCCGTGTTGTAAATTCCATGCTGATCTTCCTGGTAGAGTAATGTACTATCTAGATAGTTCATTAATGAATATGACTGGTGTGATTTGTGTCTTGATATTGTCTGCATGAGTTGATTTTTGTTTTAGTTTTTGCTTTTGGAGTTTTTTTAGGTCTGTATCTCTACAGGTTTTTTCTGGTTTTCCCCTTTTCCCTTATTTTCCCAGTTAATGAGTTCCATGAAAAACAGAAAGCTAAAACCCAACATGGATTTAGGAATCTTGCTAGGTTACTTAGAGTTTGGTATAAAATACTCAGCCAGATACCATTTTATGATTATAGCTTAAATCTGATTGTATTTCAATGCTTCAGAACAGGCATATAACTTTTTTTTTCCTCCGAGACAATAATAGCTTGCGTTTATAGACTGCGTTTCATCCGAGGATCTCAAAGGACGTTACTAGCAACAATAAAGCCTATTCACTAACATTCTCTTTTCATTTTGGATATTGTTTTCTCAATGCTCTATCTCATTCAGGTGATTAAATTTGTGTATGTGATTTTATTTTACTTTACAGGGTACATGGACTTTATCTACCTGACTTGGAGTTGATATCTTTTTCCAGTATTATATTGTCAATATTAACTCTAACTGCATTAGTACAAATACATACATAAAACCAAAATACCATCTCTCTCTATTGGAATCTTTCTGCCTTATATCAGTAGTCTCAACTGGATAAAAATAATAATAAAGAAATGCAACCAAAAATATTATAAGGAATATAAAAATGGTAAAGAGGGTATCAGTGTGCTTACTCTGTTAGGACCAAGGAAAAGCAAAGGTAATCAGACTGCTGACTACAGTGTAGCCAGAGGTAATAATCCCTATTTCATCGGGTACATTTTAAAAAAACTGTTTCACATTCCTCTAAAACAGCTTTGCACATGTCACAGCACAAATTAGTGAAGTCTAAATTTCAGCTCCAGGCTCCATGTGTCACTTAATGGCATACTTGCTAACTGTAGCCAAAAGCAGACTTCCATCAGGGACACTGAAACTACTCATTTACATAAGAATGGGAAGTTAATTGTGCTACAGACATTCTGGCCTCCCTAAGGAATTCATTAAACATGCTGAACCTGCTGAGAATATAACTTAACTGACATTTCTAGGAAATAAGGAAAATTGAACTAGAGAAGTACAATCAATGAAAGTAAAATAAATTGCTTAATAATAATTTGATTCAAAGTTTTCTGGAATCCATCTGAAATACATGTTATACTCTCATTTTTGGCGTAATTTTCAAAATATATGTAGTTACTTTGAGTAACTTTATTTACTTTTCAATGTAGGATCTAATGCTGGTATTCTAATTTGACAAGACGACTTACATTTACATTCATTCCTGAAGTGCTGAGAAAAGAAAGGTTGGGTGATATTGTATGTCATATATGCATTGCTGTGAGTAGGTAAGCACTCGGAGTGTTTAGTAAAAAGGGTGAAAAAATTGTTCAATACATTTATTTCAGTCTTATATAACACACAAAATCATACATAAAATATTCAGAGTTGGGAGGGACGCAAAAGTATCATCGAGTCCAACTCCTAAGAGAATGCCCATACAGGGATTGAACCCACAACCCTGGTGCTATTATAACCGTGTTTTATCTATCTGAGCTAATCTCATGGTCATGTCATCTATTTTTTTTTTTTTTAAATAAACCAACTACACGTCCCATAATCCCATCATCTATCTAGACCATATCAGTGGGCTCCTCATCCAGTCATTTCTTAAACACCTTCAGGGATGGCAAGTCCACCACCTCCCTGAGTGGACCATTCCAATAAGAGATCACTCTCTCTGTGAAAAACGTCTTCCTAACATCCAGTCTAAACCTCCCCTGGCGTAGCGTGAGGCCATGTCCTCTTGTTCTGGTACTGGTAACCTGATATAAGAGGTTTACATCCACTTGACTGAACCTCCCTGCAGGTAGTTGTAAACAGCAATGAGGTCCCCTCTGAGCCNTCCATCCAACCAGTTCCTAACCCAATACAGAATGCTCCTATCCAATCCACACTCTGAGAGTATCCTCTGAAGCTTACCATGGGAAACTGTGTCGAAGACTTTACTAAGATCCACTTTAGTAAGATCCACGTTAGTAAGATCCACAAAGCTTCACTAAGATCCACAGCCTTTCTATCGTCAACCAGGCAAGTCACCAGGTCATAAAAGGAGACCTGGTTGTTCAGACAGGACCTGCCTCTCCTGAATCCGTGTTGCCTAGATCTAATGTCATAGTTATTTTGCAGGTGCTGGATAACGCCTTCAGGATTATCTGTTCCATGACTTTACCCAAGACCAAGGTCAGGCTGATAGGGCTATAATTACCTGGATCATCTTTCCAGCCCTTCTTGTGGATGGGTGTCACATTAGCCAACTTCCAGTCTTGTGGTACATCACCTGTACGCCAGGACTGTTGGTAAATCATGGAGAGCGGCTTAGTGAGTTTATCTTCCAGCTCTTTCATCACCCTCGGATGGATCCCATCTGGTCCCATGGACTTGTGACGATCCAAGCAGCTATAATTACCTTCTCCTCGATGCCTACCCCATTCACCAGTTTAGAAGTCCAGTTGTCCTCTAATCAACCTGTCTTGCTGTTAATAACAGAGGCAAAGAAGGCATTAAGTATTTCTGCGCCAGAGACCCACCCCAAAGGTAGCTAAAAGGTAACACTAAAAATGCTCTTAAAGGTAAGATGCAATTTTCAGTAAAATGTTGTAACACTCCTTATATCAAAAAAAGAGTCTGATAATGAGGACACTGATCTCACCACTTCCCTTACAAAAGATGTGGTTAATTGAAATAGATATTCATGTGTAATAACTCTTTTTTCTCACAAATAATTCTTTTTACTTACAAAACTGTCATGGTTTGGCCCTGGCTGGATGCCAGAGACCCACCCCAACTTCTCCTGAAGGAGAGAAACTGGAGAATAAACCCGGTTACAGGCAAAAACAAGGCAAAACTATAAGTAAAGAACATAAAGAATTTATTTTCTAACTAACAAGATCAGAACTGCAAGGGAAGCATCATTTAGAAGGCAACCTTTCTCCCCCACCCCTCCTTCTCTTACAACAGATATAATATTCCCTTTTTCACCAGGAGACAAAGGGGGAACTTGATGATCTCAAAGGTCTTACCCGGCTAGTTAATTCTGTGATTCTCTGATTCTATTTGTCAGTTATCCCATGCAATAAGATTTTAATTTTCTAACAACAGATAACATCAGCTTAAAGCTGTATACTTCTTATGCTTATTTTTTGCAGGGACTTTAAGTCCTAATTTAATTTTTATCACCAGGCTTGTAATGTAGCTGTCATTATAAAGAAGGTTTAAACAGTCATGGTATGAAACTCACTGAATGTTAATAACCCAATAATTTTGCCAAAAAAAAAAGTTTTGTTTGTTGCAATTAAGAGGTTTTATTACTATTGTAATTGCAAGAATGTATGCATAAGAGTGTGTGTGTATGGTGAGTGAGGAAGAAAATAATATATTTATTCTTCAAGTTTACAACTGTATTGTAAAAGAATATCTCTTATAAACATATTCAGTTTCACACCACAATATGCAATCAAATAGAATAGTTCAATGTAAGAATAATATTTATCGTAATATTACATTTCTGAACTAGTACTTCCAGTGAAAAAATCCTGTGATTGTGTAGTAATAAATCAAACATACCATGTACATTCTACTTTTTCAAATACATTTACAGCTTATATCTATAAACCTAAATAGGGACAGCTGCAGTAAAAAAATAGTAATATCCTTAATTTAGGGAGCAAGGGATATGGATTGAAGGGTAGTAATAGGACAATATACAATACAAATCAGAAAAGACCAGGAGGGAAATAAACACCACAATAACAATAAGTAACACAAACAAAATTAGACTCTCTGCAATGCCTTCGACTAACATGAAAAATATTAAGTGGCAGAACAGAGGAAAGTTGTGTGAGTCCTTTTCACAGAAGATTAAAGCCTCAAAAACAAGCAACCACAGTGCTTGGTACCAGTAAAAACTCTGAGAAAACAGATGTCTCGTAAACCTCCTGAAGGTAAGAGAACCAGTGTGCTATAGTATTGCAGGTTTTCAAATTCATAGGAGTTGAATACCTGAAAGGGAGTTGTAGCCAGGTGGGGGTCGGTCTCTTCACTCTGGCTACAAGTGACAGAACGAGAGGACACAGTATTAAACTCTGTCAGGGGAGATCTAGACTGAGCATTAGAAGGAACTTTTTCACAGAGAGGGTGATCTCTCAGTGGAATGGGCTGCCCAAGGAGGTGGCGGAGTCATTGTCCCTAGAGGTGTTTAAGAAAAGGTTGGATGATGTACTTGGTGGCATGACCTGGATATTAGGGTAGTGTGTTACAGGTACAGGATGGCAACAGATTAGGTAACAAGTTTGGCTAGGTTAGGTACTAGGTGATAGGTTGGAATTGATGATCACTATGGTCTTTTCCAACCTTACTGATTCTGTGATTCTGTGATTCTGTGAGTGATACAGTAGGGATTACAGGGGAGTGGTAGTGTATATGAGGGATATTACAGGAAGATAAGTTCTCCAGAATCTTTGTGGGTGACATTCAAAAATAATTCATAAATAAAGTGAAGTACACATATTACCATTGGGCTATCAATACCGTAAGCAGTGGTTATGCTCAGGAAATATTAAGTTATACTAGGGAAGATCCAAAATTAGTAGGAGTAACAGTAACAGTTCTAGTTAGAGCACACAGGTTGAATTAATGCCTTGCCAATATGAGACAGAGAGAGGCTACTTCATAGAGCTAGTCTTGCAACCCACAGGTTTGTCACAGAATCACAGAATGACAGAA
>WEKX01010312.1:264-63078 GCA_013390025.1 Pitta sordida
TGGTGGCACCAGTCCCTAAGCCATTTGTTAAGAGCAAGAATTCTCCTATTCCTTTCAGGTTCCAAATCTGCCACTACAGGGACCAAGCAAAAAACTACCTGCATTCCTGTCCCACTAATCAATTGACCAAGATCCTTAAATTCCTTCCGAATTTCTCTAGCTCCCTTCTTGTTGATCTCATCACTGATGGCTTGGATGACCAGCAGGGGATAATAATTAGAAGGTCAAATTAGTTTTGGCAACCTCTCAGCAATATCCTGTACCCGGGCCCCAGAGAGGGCCAGACTTCCCTGTGGAATGGATCTGGTCAACAGGTAGGTCCCTCTGTTCCCCTTAGAAGGGAGTCACCAACAACTACTTTTCTTTTTGACACTAGAGGTTCTGATTTCCTTGGTGGAAGAGTTAGTTCCTAGTGGTTTACTAAGGGGGGGTGCCTCCTTCCATATCATCCTCCTGATCCCCAAAATCCAGGACCCCAAACCTGTTCTGCAGGGACAACTCAAAAGGTGGCATCTGAAATGGTGGTGGTAGACAGGAGAGAGATTCCTTACCCCTACGGGAGACCTGTAATTTCAGTACAGAATGAATTTAGTTTGAGTACATGGAATTTCAACAATCCTTTCCTTTCCAAGTTCCAGAGCTTTTACCCTCATAAGGACATTACTGGGTTAATATTGCACAAAAGTGATAGTTTTAAAGGCTACCACTCTCTTTTACAAATATGTGAAGAATACATATAATGTCACACAAAATCCTGAGCAAATGGATCTTTAAAGCCATTGTAATGAAAGAAAATAAAAATAAATGTCAGCCAACAGAAAATATCTATTTTTGCCTTTTAAGTGCACTTGATGCTTTGCTCCATCACTTGATCCATTCTGAACAAGACATCAAAAGAAAAGGGTTATTTTCTTTGATCACCAGATCATTCTTGTTGGCAGCAGTTATGATCTATAGGTTTTCAGGCAATTTATTTTATGCAGGCATGGATTTACTGAGGAATATGATAGATCTGTCCCTTTCCCTCAGCTCCTACTCCATGCTTGGCGTTGTGCATGGATGTTTCTGTGCCACAATCAAAGTAGAGTGCCTCACTTTGCCCCATTTCATTAAAAAAAAAAAATCAAAAGTCATACACTTTTCATAGAATGATTTGCACTCTCCATTGGGGGATAACAGAGGGAAAGAGAGCCTTAATTTTATGTACTTAACAGTCAAATCCATCTTGGACATCAGGAGTGTCCTTAACCACAACCAACTTAACCAATTGCCATGGAGCTCTTGCATTTATCCTTACAACACATTTGACCTCTGCTATTGTTTAAGACATGAGCTGCAAGACCTCCTGGATGCATTTAATCTGCCTCAGTGTCACTTAAGCATGAATCAACTCCTCAATGTCTCCCACTCCTTATATCCATATTTAAAGGGGAGGGGGAGAAAGAAAATAAAAGCTTTGTACTAAATCTTAAGGAGTTTTTGAGAGTGTTTTTGGAAAGGAGGCTGTTGTTCTTGGGATTTTTCTCAAATACGTATCTAATACTTCATTGACTGTAAGAAGATTTATGGTCCTGTTTGCCAGTTCCTATGAAGGTCTCTAATTCATATTAGTACCACGTTTCTGATATTCAAATGTAGTAAAACATCATTTAGGTTTACAGTTAGTTTTAGTTCAGGAAAAAGGAGAACAGAGGCTTGATGAACTTGTGCACTTTCTAGAAGGAGCAGAAGAAGAAAATACTATCCATCTTGTTATAGCAGTTGAAAAAGTCAGAGATTTCCCTTTAAGTGAGGGTTGGTGGGGTTTTTTTTAGTTTAATTTTGGCAAAGTGACACAGGTCAACCTTCCAGGAGGCTTCAGATTAGGGTAGCCCTGTCATCCTGCTGCATCCAGTCTGCCAACTGTCTCTCCTGCCTCCCAGAACAGTTCCTCTGAAGTAGCAGCTCCCATTTGGCCCACTGGTTGTGACATTCACCTTAAATGTTGTTGCAGCAGAAGCTGTCTGGCACTGGTATGGACTTCATTCTCTCTTACTGTAGGACTAGTCCAGAAGGGGTGTGGAAACACAGTGATTGATGCTGCAGTTGCCTTTGCTACCATTTTATGGTCACAGAAGCTTTACAGGGGTCATACTCAGCAAATGAAGTACAACCGTCCTTCTAATTATAAAAGTCATAGATAACTAAAGATACATTAAATCAACTATTATTAATAGCAGCATTTTCAAATCAGTTTTACTGAAAAAACATCAAGGAAGAAGCTTGTCTTAGTTTTCTGTAAAAATTCAACTTATTAACCTTTAAAGTTGTCTCGGGTTGGCATGATATAGTATGATATGTGTGGTAAATACATCTTAGTAATTTTTGGTTTTGTATTTCATATTGTTGTTTTAAAACGGCACTGTCTGTAGCACTTCCTCCCCCGGATAAAATGGTAAATTCCCATAAGGAATTTGAGGCATTCAGCCCGGAAGCAAGAGGAATTCCGGGGGCAGCTCGGGAGCAGCTCAGAAGGTTGGGAGGTCTTCAGCTTCTTCTTCAGTTTTTTTGTTCCTTCGCAGTTTTCTTTTTCCTTGGAGCTCTCAGGAACTGTGTTTGTCTTTGGACTGTGTTTGTCTTCTCAAACTGAGCCAGGAGATCTTGACTGACTGGATCGGTGGATTGTCAGCTTCCCGCCCCGCTTCTCACTGGGAGGGGGACAGAGACTCAGAGGGACTGAGCAAATGCTGGACTACTGACGTTTTAGTAACACTGGGTTTTTCCTCCCCTTGCTATTCCTTGGCTGGCTGGAAGAGGATTGGGGGTTTTTTGTTCTAATCTGCGTGGCTTAGTTAATTTTTTTTCGCCTCATTTCCCTTTGAGGAGAAGGATCAATTTAATTGGAATTTGTGGGAGGGTAGAAAAATCTCACTCTAAACCACAACAAAAGTTTTTCATCTTCTCTTTAAACTATAACAGCAAATATTTGCAACCTAGGTTAAATTGTAAAAATGTGAACATCAGAATGTATAAGCTGTCCATATTTTAACTCTTGTGGCTCACTTTTATAGCCTGGCTCCATATCTCAGAAATACATAATTAAACATCACTGATCCCAATGAAAGCTTAAAATGGCAATGCTCAGTTGAAGATATTTATGCACATTATATACANACAAAAGTTTTTCATCTTCTCTTTAAACTATAACAGCAAATATTTGCAACCTAGGTTAAATTGTAAAAATGTGAACATCAGAATGTATAAGCTGTCCATATTTTAACTCTTGTGGCTCACTTTTATAGCCTGGCTCCATATCTCAGAAATACATAATTAAACATCACTGATCCCAATGAAAGCTTAAAATGGCAATGCTCAGTTGAAGATATTTATGCACATTATATACACTGAATAAATTCAGATATGTAATATACTTGCTATTCAAAAGTAACTTTTTTCTCGGAGGTATAAAGTAAAACAATCCTGTTCACTCTTTCCCATGGAATTTTTGAAAAAGCTCAGTCATATCTGATCTATTTAAGAGCATAAAAAACTATTTCTATTGTTTTCAAAAAATTCCTACCTCCCTCACACCACTCTTTAGAGGAAAATGCGTACGTAGTCATTTCCTTCACGTAATGCATTCATTAAAGAAAGGAGAAAGTATCATATTCCAATTCCTCCATGTTCAGGGAAAAGATGCATGCTATAATTTATTTTTTCTTACTCCAAGAACTTTTCCAGACAGTCCTTAGGCCAAATGCATGTTTAATTTTTTTCCTGACAACTGTTTCAACAGCTCATTTAACCATACACTTTGTGTTCTGCAGCTTCCCTGTGTTATTGTTTATCAAAACAAAATCCACACAGGTCTGTTTCTGACCAGGGTTGCAGTTCCCTATGTTTGACAATATATTTAGAACAAATTAACTTAAACCACTTAAAAAGTGTTAAACATCTCCTGCAAAGTCATAACATCACCTTTGGAAACATTTTATCCAGTCAACAACGAACTGAGAAAGCTTCTCCTAAATGTGGCAGCTGCTATAGAACTTAAAGAGGTGTTTTTTCAGGCAGTTCCATTTTGGATACTACCAAAATTTGCCACGTGGCTTTTGATGCATTATTATTTGGCAGTCTGCAAGTTAGAACCACTGAAAAAACAATTTTGAGACAAGACTGAGACTCTGAAACAAAATTGAAAGACAAAAATACCCCCAACAAACCACAGAGTGGAAGGACAGACAGGTAACTTATAACAGATATTTTCTATCAAAGAATGAGTCAACAGTTTCAGTAAACACACAGCTTTTCTTCCTCCACAAAGTTATTTTTTGCTCACTCTCTGGAAGTGTTGTATCTATTATGGCTCCAATATATCTGAAAGCTTTTGCACCTCCTTGCATAAATGTACCTATATAAATTAGGTCTCAAATTTGCCAGCAACATATATGAATTTTTACTGTTGTTTGAGAACAGTCACAAGAAAATTGCAGGTTTTGCTCAGAAACATAAGTTAAGGGCTCTAGAGCATTGGGTAGCATCGGGTGTTTGCTTGTTTTCAGGTCTTTCTAAACACATACAATAAAAGCTGTTTAG
Source organism: Pitta sordida (assembly GCA_013390025.1). Classification (NCBI taxonomy): domain Eukaryota; kingdom Metazoa; phylum Chordata; class Aves; order Passeriformes; family Pittidae; genus Pitta; species Pitta sordida. The sequence continues at coordinate 4,840 of WEKX01010312.1, forward strand.
AAAGGTGGCATTGAATTTTCAAAGGGAGATGAAACACATGGTGCAGCTGAAGGTTTTGAAAAGCAAATATCACATTTCCATTGCTTCTGCCGGAACGTAACACGTGACCATGTCCCAGAGACTGACAAGCTCTAGAGACTGATGGTCTGTTGAACCTGCAAGGACAAACAAAAAATAAAAAAGCCACAAGGTTCAGCTCAACTTGTACAAGGCCACTAGCACATCCTAGCATCAGCATAGAGCTGTGCAAACCAGACAAGGCTAAGACAAAGCCACAGGGATACCTGTGTGCCTGCTGGAACCAAGGACTTTGGAACCTGGCAGCCTCTGAGCATCCAGCTAGGGTTGGCCCACCAAGGGTACTATGAGAGAAGGTGGGAGCTACACGAACAGTTACCTACTAATTAGTATCTAATGAAAAAAAGGCATCCTTAATAATGCTAGTATTCAGTGACTTACACACACAGGAAAGAGAAATTCACATTGCACACAGTAGTAAGACATTGATATCTTTATAGAAGAAATTTTATCAGCTATTTGCCACTGATGCTATTATAAATACATTTGTAGATGTATTTACCCAGAGACCTCTATTCCAGTGTAGCACATGTATTTAGTCTCCAAAAACACTTACTCTTAAGTAACAATTATTGCTAACACACTCCATCCTAAAACCTCATTGCTTTCAAGTCCATTTCACTGTCTATTTTAAAAGCACACAGTGTCAGATTTTGTCATTTTCTCCCTGCCTCCTTTAAGCCAGCAATGATTTTATCCTTCCACAACAAAATACCCATTAAAATTAAAAAAAGGGGAACAAGTCCCAACTGGATTCTCTGAATTCGAAAATATCCACATCACTGGATGCTTTCACATCTACAGTTACTTTTACTATATGCATTGACATCATTCCAATTTGTTTCCTATCTGCTGTCAGCACATACATTACTTTAATAAAATTCATATTCCATCCAAGCCCCATGTCATTCATAAACGTAAGTGAAGATTGACTCACTTAGCACCTCCAATCTAACTCAATAGAAGATACAATAGGCAACCTGCTTTCCATAGCACCATGCTGATTGGCATTAGCTGTGCTAACATTACTGTCTGATTGCATCCCATATCAGTCCCAATCATCTTGTCTAGTGTCCGTGTCCAGGCAACCAGCCCAGCTACCAAGGTTATTTTGTCTATTTTGTTTAAGTGCTAATGAGACCTTAGCTTTTCTTCCCATTTCCTGGAACTTCTCCAAACTTACAAGACTTTCAAATAAAAGAAAAACACAGCTAATATTGATTTTTGTAGAGTTTCTTAGTAGAGCAGTTTCTCTGTGAACATTCAGAAGAGTTTTAACATGTAATAGTTGTCAAAAGGTTTCCACAGCCCTGAGAAGGTCAGTTTAATACCCATTAACACGCATCTACCTTTACCTCTGAATAGTAGAAATAGGAATATTACAGTTGCAACAAACTGATAAATATGGTTGTGGATAGTTTGTTGTGTTACTATTTGCAGCTGTTCACCCAGTACTTCACTTTTTGCAGTTACTGTCCTCATAGCCAAAATTAAAAATAAAACAATGAAAAACCCCCAAAGCAGCACCCAAACTATACCTGTCACAGTTGACAGCATATTGGAATGTTGTGTTAGCCACAGATGCACAGTCAACATCCATTTACACTGAAGTGCAGAGTCACAACTATAGCTCCTCCTCTCTCACTGGTGAGGAGATGGGAACTGTTCAACAAACGTACTTAACTACTTCAGCTGCTTATTTTACCAGGTATTTGCAAGAGGTCTAAGTAGAGACACGGTGCTTGAAAACTGCTAGATGTGGTCAGTGATGTTTTTGGATCCCTTTTGCTCCCTGGAAGTTGTTCTATAAGTTGTTTCCTGTTTAGAGTTGGATGCCTTATTCTTTTAGGTTTGGTTTACATGAAACATTGTCAATGAAACTTTCTTCTTTCTGTTATAAATTCAAAATCTGTGTTTTGAGTTTAATCAAGCATGAAAGAGTGAGGAATTTTTTTTGCCCTATATTGGCTTAAGGAATTAAAACAGAAAAATTAAGCATCAAACTCTTATAAAAACTTAAATAACTTCATTAACATTTAACAAGCTATTTGTATAACCCTTCATTAGGGTAGAGAAGAGTATACAGATCTTTTTGTATCTGCCTCCTCAATAAAAAGAGCAATTAAAACCAAACATGCATTCATTTAATTTAGCAAGGAGTTGTTCAAGTAAGCACAACCTCTCACAAGAATATATTGGCAGCACACTGAACCAAAAAAGCAATTGGAATTCTTCAAGGCCTTACTCAAAGACTTATTGCTGATATACTCAAGAGGTACTCAGGCCAGCAATTTTGTTTCCTATTCTTACTCAAATCATACAATAAAAGTAAGAGATTGTGTAGTGATATTAGAAATGTAATTTTGCATTAAAAACTTCATATTAACCTGCACAGGTGAACGGTGCATTACAAACCACAAACACCATTTTTCTGCCTTGAAAAAGAGCATCATTAAGTAAATGCAAATTGCTTGCATACACTTTAGTTCCAGCTGTGCTTGGTCTTGGCAGTGGGGGAGGGGGGGTATAAAATTTGTGGCAGGATGCTGAAACCCCTGACAAAGAGTATACAGTTGCTTCTGCTTGTAAAGGTTAATTCTCCATAACAGGTAACACTACACGTAAAAAAAAAAAAGAAAAAGAGAAAAATTAATACAATCTAGAGACAGACCACCCCAGTCTCACTCTAATATTTGGTGATTGCTAGCACCTGTATTCTCTTGGACTCAGTAGTGTTAACTCTCTGGTTGGACTTGATGATCTTAAAAGTCTTCCAGCCCTACTTCTGTCCTGAGGATGCTGAAAGCATCAAGCACAAGAATTCGCAGAAAAAGCTTTAAAATTATATACCTGCTGACTTTCATACATCTAGTACATTCACAATCCTCAAAGAGAACATGGGCATCGCTCCACATCACTGGCAAGAAGCACAACTAGCAGAGCATGGCCATCACTTGCTTCCTTCATTATGCTACAAGCTCTTCAAGGAAACTCCCTCTTCCAATAATTCTCTGCAAAGTTTCTAAAACACTTTGTGTGCCATATAAGTAAACAAACCCCACTTTTAGAGCAGACAAACTCTCTTGTTTAAAGTACTTAAATTTGTATTCAGATGTGTCTAAGACCAAGCAGATATTAGAAAAAAATAGCAAAATGCACTCAAAAAATCACTTTAACCATAAAGCACATTGTTTCCCCCTCCTTTTCTTTCCCCAAGAGTGAAGATTCGGGCAGGTATTGGCTAACACATTCTGGTACTTCAAATTATATGCCATGGTGCATGAAACATGATGCATAATTTGGCGGCCTAAATGCTTAGCAAAGTAATACTCTACTGATTTCTGAACTTGACAGAGGAGAAAAGCTAAGATTATTAGTCTCTTCTCATTTCCTTAATAGCAGTAGATTGAAGTTGCTCTTTGTTAGCAGCTTCAAAACACAAAAGTAATTTTGTAACTAGTACCAAATCTTTTACTGCACCGATTTTTACAGAAAGGAAAGAAAATGGAGAAGAGAAGGATTTTGAGTTCCTTGAAGTACTGTTGATCAACTACTTGACTATTCTGAACCCCCATACACAAGAATGACAACTTGATTTAAGGTATGTAATTCTCAGATAGCAACATTATGCCATATGGAACAAGAATGTTTTTTAAGTATTTTTATAGTAGTGTTTTAATTACTACTGCATCAGTTCTGATAAAGTTTCTAGGACCATTTCCACCTCTGAAACATCAGGCAGATTTTTGAGTATAAGTTTTAAAACACTGACCTTCATTTTTAGGACTGTTTCAATACTCATATCGCCAATATTCCTCTCTTACTACAAAAAGATGAATAGTTAGCAACTTGAACTCAGAGCTGTAGTTCAGGAGATCCCAGAATGAACTCCCCACATTATTACCTGCTATTTAGTGTGACTTTACACAAGTCACTGGCAGAATGAAGGTCTAGGAAGATTTAGGAGATAGATATCTGTCCCTCTGACTCCAGGCTACACAGACAGGATAAATACCTCAAAGAATTTTAAAATTTCAGGTAGTATTTTAATGATCTTTGAAATAATTGAAAACACCTCACAATCTTGTTTAAGCAGTGCATTAACCAACAGCACTTTTCCCCATCTATCTAACCTCTTCTGTTTTAGAGAATCAATGCCTTTTGCTGGTTTTTTATTTAGCGAACTTTGGTTAGTTTTATCAGAGCTAATTTCCTAAGAGACATAAGTACATGTAAGTGCTAGGGAAAAATAAAGCAGTCACAATGTTCCCACAGCATCTTCATGCAGAAAAGATTTCTAAATATGAGGGTCAGCCCCTTGGCATTGAATTGGGCACAACGACACAGTCCAGAGGTTTAGGAGCCCTTTTGCATAACTAACATCTGTAGAACCTGAAGGGAGGATATGGAGACTGTTCCTTGATGGGCAAGGTGCAGCAGCCTTGCCTGCAGAGTATATTGCTTTGCATGAAGTAATGCTTGCCCTTCTTTTCTGTGCACCTACGTACAATGAAAGAGGAATAAGCACTTTCATTCTATTCTCTTCTGCCTCACGGGACACACAAAGGAAGAACTACTAAATCACAAGTTTTATTGCAGCAGTATAATATCACTTATCCTCTGAAGCATCAAAAATCAAAAATAGCAAATAATAGCAAACAAATACATTGAGAACAGAATTTAACAGAACAAAATTACAAGAAATTATTTCTGATCTTTTTCTTCTAAGGGAAAAAACTAAAACCAAAATATACAACTACAGTAGTTGATTTTAGGAAGCTTGTGAGAAAAACAAGTAAAGCATCTCAGAGTCTGAAATTGAGAGCCAGCTACATTCTTTCCTCTCCCCTTTCTTTAAATGAAGAGGTACAAAAAATAACTCCTCTATGGCTTTTTTATTTAGAGAAGACAATATTAATACTACTTTTATCATTTAGACTGGAAGAGGAAAAAATATTCCATACACGTTGATTTTAAATATAAGGCAGTTAGTGACATCAGCTAAAACATTTATCCTTGGTGAGAAATAGTTATTTTCATTTTGTCCTGTAGGATAAAATAAGGAGTATTTCAGCTGGATCTCTGCAACCTCATCTACAGAATGGTCCTTATTCATGTGTTTACTGATTTCTCATCTAAAAAAGCCTGAGCACCTTCTGTTCACTTACATTTATTCATAACAGGTTCCCTGTTTTCCTGATATGAATGTTTTCAGAAGTTTATAAAAAGCTATTGTGGCCGTTCAGTTTAAGAATTATAGTCCATTTTCTTAATCTGAACAACCAGTGCTCAAATCTCCTAAACATATGGGGACCAGACACTGAGCTCATAGGCACTAAATAATGAGTTGTCACGCATCCTCCATCTCCAAGGATAGCACTGAAACTCATAAACAGCCATCATTCTGTACAGCTAAATTCCTCATCCAGGACAACATTGAGGACAGCAGTACTGTCTAGTTTTGCATCAATGAAGCCATAATCTGTATTTGCACCATTTGTCATGCTTTTAGTTTTAGTCAGATTTAAAGATTAGCCTTGCTTTCACCTTTTTGACAACTTCCTTAAATCATTTAGCTTAAGATTGTAAACTATCTGTTTAGAACCAGCATCACTGCAGGCAGAACCAAGTTCTTGACCTGGACAGCACTGAAGTGCAGAGGATTTGTAACCCAGCAGTTATCACACACCTGAGGTAAAATTCTGATGGATTACTACCAGCACTGTTTTTGCATATCCGAAAAGACAAGGCCTTCTAATTAGTTATTTGGTTCTATCTTCTACCAACCTATAATGGATTTTCCTAAAGTGGAAATCCAACACAAGGGGATGTTGAAACTATGCCACATTTCTTGTACTGCACTTCACTGGCAAGTTACTCCTACTACCCAATACCACATAGAAATGTGGTAAAGCTCCACTTTGAACTGAAAGCAGAGACCTTTCAGGTACGTATAGTAGAAACCTATATAGGTAAATAAAGCACACTAGGAACCCACATATCTTTGTGATCTATTAGGAAGAGGTTTTTCACGGGGAGAGTGATCATTCATTGGAATGGGCTGCCCAGGGAGGTGGTGGAGTCGCTGTCCCTGGAGGTGTTTAAGAGAAGACTGAATGAGGAGCTTAGTGACATGGTCTAGCTGGGTGGTGTAGGGCTGGATGGTCCTGTGGGTCTCCTGGCTCGGAGTGGACTGTGCACCTGTGAGGGAACCACTCTGGGGTGTGCGTTCGGTCTCTCTATGGGCATTAGATGGTGAGTTGGACTAGATGATCCTTGTGGGTCCCTTCCAACTCATAGTATTCTGTGATTCTCTGATATATACAGTAACTTGATATATATATCAGGACAGTTGTTCTTTGCATGGTTCTGAACATCATATAGCAATTCACATCCACAAAAATATAAAACAGAAAGAAGACCCCATGACTGCCAGTTGGCAATATTTTGTAGTGCCACTGAAGGTATCACAGTATCACAGCATTGATAAGGTTGGAAAAGACCTTGAAGATCATCAAGTCCAACCTATAATCCAACTAAAACCTAACAGCTACAACATTTATATCATGGCCCTCAAGACCTCATCCAGTTTACGCATAAACACCTCCAGGGTTGGCAATTCAAACACCAAAATTCAGCCAAGGTGTGACATTGGGGAGAATAGGTGACTGAGAGTTTCAGAAACATTGAATTCTAAGTAGAATGGACAGCAGTAACTTTTCATAAATACTGTTTGGATGTTTGTTGAGACAACTTGCATCACAATGGAAAATGAGAAATAAAGATGCACACGTACTTGAATCTGAAGACCTTTACCCTATGTGCATATTTTACTTTCAAGGGTTATTTGCCCAATAGCGAGTTCTCTCCAAAACAGAGTATTTTGTGATTTTATGTGGTAATTTTAAAAATTCATAGCATATTTTATAAAAACATCACTAATTAGTCCCCAAAGGTCCTAGGAATAGCAGTATAATATATTATCTATATAGCATATCTTAGTAACCCTTTCAAGTATTTCTTAAGGCCATAAGAGCTAGGAGGAGTTTTATTTAAGGAAATAAAGTAAGAAAAAAAGTCAGAAGTAAAATTTTCATTTATCTCTAGGACTGCAGCTTGAACAAAAACAAACAACTCACATAGATACCACAAGAATTATCAACAACACAAAGACCATCACATACCTCTTCTCATTTCATCTCAGCATGAAAACATCGGAGTATTAGCTGGGATCCCACCACAAAAAGCAAAATCATCAGGCCAAGTGAAACCAGAAACACAGTTCTGCCATATCATAGAGATCAAGACTTCACCCCCTTTTTTCCCCACACTCAATACCAGGAGTTATAAGCAACAACACCTGAACATGATCCCAACCTAATTAAGGAGAAATAGGAGGGTGTGGAAAGTGTAAACCTTTTTTTCTTGTTTTTATCCCCTCATCTGAGGGTTATTTATGGTTAACACAAGCAGCTGTGACTCTTCCCATGTAACCGACATTATCATATTCCCTTTCAGGCTGAGAGCAGACAATTCAAACTCTAAAATACCATCCAAGCACAATTAAAGCACACTTATATGGCAGAAAGAGTAAAAACAGATTGCAGGGGAATACGGGGTTTAAGTGAAGAGTCAGTAAGATTTGCATAAAACATAAAGTATGCAATAATTTCTATTAATCAGCCTGGCAGTTTTAGAAAAAGACTAGGTCATGTTTTAAGACTGGCAAACATCTGTCAAAATATACTAAAAAAGCAGTTTTACTTTCCTTTTAGAGTTCTCAACCAGTAAAACTGGCCAAACGTGGATCATTCTTGGTCTCATTTCACTGAAGAGGTATGAGGAAGAGAGATTTTGTGAAATTTGGAGTGCTCCTTTCACCATTGCCTACACTATGGCACTTATAACTTGTGTATGAAAGGAAGGACTAAATCAGTTTCTCTATTCCTGTATCAATACTTTGTTCTTTTCCATTTTATTAATACATTTTGTATACATATAATCTCTCCTATGATTGCATTATGCAATCATAAGTAACAAAGGTAGGGTGCTCAGATATTAGAATGTGTTGCCCAAAGAGGTGTTTAAGAGGTATCTGGATCTGGTGCTGGGTGATGTGGTTTAGTGGTGTAGGGGTTGCCATGGTAGTGCTGGGTTGACAGTTAAACTGAATAACCTTACAATTCCCTTCTAACCTTGATGATTCTGAGATTCAATTCTATGATTTGAACACAATTTTTGCTATGGAAAACACTCTCATGGGGAAAAAAGACAGTGTTCTACTAAATTGTCCTTTGAATCTGGACAAATCTGACGTATTTTTCAGTGTGAAGATATGTTTATCTTGATACAGTAAAAACAAAACTCAAAGTCCTATTATATAAGGTTATGATGAAAATTACTGATTTCTCTACATTGTTAATTTTTGTTCCAAAATTCTGCATCTGTGAAATTTGAGTAAGTAGAATATGACCCCAGAATACCTTCATATATTTGAAGTAATAAAAATTGTCCACTTACTTTAAAGATTTTTTTTACCTCTTGGACACACATCAACCCTAGATGCATAGAACAAGAGACCTGTTTTCTTCAGTCTTGAAACAATGAGATAAGTACAGAATATATAGCTTTGTTTTTCTTTTTAAATTACAAAGATATATAAGAATAACAAAACTCATACTTACACAGACTTACTGACAAGTTCACCTTATCTAGCAATTTAGTGAATGAGTAATTCAATTACAAAAACAGGCTGTATTTGAATTACAGCATGCCATCCTGAAAAGCAGTGAAAGTAAATAAGGAGAATACAAAAAAAACCCAGAGGTGGTTAGATACAGCATTAAGTATTGCACCTGTCCCATAAGTTTATTTCAATATGGATTTCTAAAAGAAAATTAGAAAAAGTTGTTTGGAAAATAACGAGTAAAGAGGCGTCATAGCAGACATATGTAAAACAAAATGAGTACTAAAGAAATTAGAAATAGCTTCCTAAGGTCGTCTCAGGAACAACATTTACACCTGTGAATTAAGCCTAATCTTAGTACACTGCATCTGCTGATGTTGCTTGCTGTGTCTGGGTGGTTAAAACCTAAAGGAAGTGACATGCAGAGATCTCAACAGCAGATGTTGCTTAAAAGCATTTCAATGGAGATGAAATAAACAACTGAAAAAAAACCCAGCAGCTTTCAGTGAGTTCCTGAGGTTCCTTTATGGGTTTTTTCCTTTGGGGTAATTAACAACAAATAATTTTGAAAAATAATCATTTTTCCCCTTATTTTTATAGGCACAGATGTCTGGCTTATTCTTTATTTTCTGACAAACCACATATGGAATATATATTAAAGTATTAGACAAAGCATTTCTTCACAAAGTAAGATCAACGAGGGCCTCATATGTCCTCCAGGTTAGCCACCCTCAAGATGGAGAATCATGGGTCACTCCAGAAGTCTCTTCAAAAGTGAGAGGTCACTACTTAATTACTTCATTATTTCAATAACCCATTTAAGCACAAAATTCCAACACGTTTTATTCAACTTCATCATTGCATTTTGTCCCAGATCGCAGTAAGTAGTGGAAGAGAGGCTTTAGAATAGTTTCAGAGGATGATATAAAGGGCTCTGATGCAAGATAGGCTCAAGAAAAGAAGAAAAAACCCTTTAGTAAGATGTCACGTTTGTGGTTCCAAGAGAGAAAGCAAAATGAAAGTACAAGAGTAGTTTGAGAGGGAAGACTTGTGAAGAGAAGACTTCATCATGAGACCCTAGTAGGAGCTTTGGGATAGACGTCAGTAATCAAGAGTTTACAGAAAAAGGGAAGAAGTAAAATTCAGCATCAATTTGGAGTTCTAAGATTACAGTCAGAGATTAAAACCTTGACAGCAAATACTCAACAGCAAAAATTAGTGAAAGGCCTCATTTTTCTAATTCCAATAAAATAATTTCCATTTAACCTAATCAGTTATACTTAGGAAAGCATCTGAAATGATTTTCAACAGCCCTAAGAAAGTGATGGGTATGTAAATAGCCACAAAGTAAATAGCTTCCCTTCCACATACAATCCCACACATGGCCCGAGTGACTTGCACAGTGGTCTGACCATGAACCATTTGTCCACAGACTAATATGCAGTGTCAGCCTGTCAGCAACTTCTGTGTCACTATCATCACTTTCTGCAGCACTGCCGGCGGCAAGAGGTCCTGCTAATACGGACACTTCTTTGCAAGGGCTGCAATGTTTTGCTGTTGGATGGCACTGGAGAGGTATGCTTTTGCAAGCAAAACATGATTCCTATTCAGCCCTAAGGGTAGACTCAAACTGAGTCAAAATACACTTACAGTTGTACTTGCTCTTTCAGCTGAAATTTCAGAATTGTCACCAACTTTTAAGAAGATGTTAGGAAAATTACAATACCAGGCAAACTGACAACAGCAGGTTGGACTTGTTTTTCCCTGTATTAATCAGGAAAGGTAAGACACATTGAAATTGTTGAGCCAAATGTGAGATGTTGGCCCAATTACTCTGTTATTAGACAAAAGTTTCATAACCAATATTGTACTTGCTTCCTTTTCACTTCTTTAAATGCAGAAGTTAAATTCAGGAACCTTGTAACAAAGTTAGAGTAGGAATAATTGGAAGATTATGAATAAAGTAATACAAAGACATATTGCTTTGCTTGTAATGTCTTCTGCCTGTGAGGGGCCGCTCTTCTACTTACTCTGTGAGGAATGTTAATGGCCTTTACATTTAGAAAATGCTGATACTCTATCCTTTGAAATACTGGACCTCAGGAAAAAAAAATAATTGAAAGCAAGTTGTATCTTCAGTATTTCTTTTAAAAGTCCAATTAAACTCAGGTGTGCTTCCTTCCCCAAGTCTATGATCTAACAGGAAAATGTCTTTTGGCATCTAGGCCTGGGTCTTTATTTGAAAAAGAAGTGTGTGAGATAAGGATTTAAGAGAAAAAAACTGCATAGCCTCAGGTTTTCCTTAATACAGGGACAATTTCATTGATTTTCAGCTCAATTTGTTTTGTTTTCATTTTGCTTTCTACAGAGAAAGACTGATAGGTTTTAATATAGTCCAGTCTCAAATGTGGCATTCCCCAGCTCTGTTCCACTGCTCTACAACAGTTTCTGAGGCCAAGTATTTAGAGTGAATCCATTACTAAGTGAATTGTAGTATATTTTACCATGAAGCAAGTTTAGCATTGAGAGGATATATATAAATATATATATATAATCAAATAGAAAACACATTATCAATATGTGTTTGAGCAACAGTGTGAGTAATCCACTACTGAAAACACCATACTTAAGCATTACACAGCAAAATGTTCAACTCAAAACATGTTAATTAGCAGTGACATCAGTAATAAGATATGAATACCCATTTAAAAACTGTTTAAAGTAATTTTTCCATCTTTTAAGACCCTGAGTATTTTACATTATTGATGTTTAACCAATAACAACAAAAAGAAAAAACAAAAGGAAAAGAACCAACCCACAACTTTTTGGTATTTTGATTGATCAAAACCTGTATATTGACAATGAAGAAAAATATATTTCTTTAATACATTAACTCAATACTTAATATTTTCCTGTATTTATTCAGTTATTGTAAATGATTATTGCAATACTAACATAAAACATGCAACGGGTTTTGGGGAATCTTCTTGGGAGTTTTCCTTTTTCCCATTTTAATTGCCACTAACAATGGATGCTACATATGTCAAATCAAAACCTTACCATTAAAGGGATACTAAGTTTTTATATATTTTATCGATATTCAAGTGTATATGTACATATTTCTATATAACTTATTGTTTGCAACAATGACAAAATTCGATGTTTCATGAAGATCTCTGAGCTATGAACAAAAAGTCTGCTGTAGACAGTAGCTATGCTAACCCTAACAGACAAAAATATTCGGTGCATTTGTGTGTTGTTTAATACTTACTGAACTTCACTGAAAATCTTCTACCTGCTTAAATCCAGGTATTTGTATATATTGAAATTCAGTCATACAAATACTACAAGCAAACAGGATTAATGACACAGATACGTAGTAGGGGAGAAAACGTGATAAAGTATTTATCCACACATCATGATAGTCCATAATTACTGAATCATTGAATTGTTGAATTACATTCCATCCAGAGAAGGTTATACGGACTGCAGCAAACATGCAACATTAGACATCCCCAAATTATTGTCCCCTTCTTAGAATTCAAGGCTCCGATAGAAGTGGAGAGCATCGCCTGATATCATCAGCTTTGGCAAACACATTGCTGAACCTTCCCTTCCGCGGGATGACAGGCACAGCTCTCTACAGGAGCATCATCTGCAAATCCTAGAGCGGCCCCTGCCGCCGGCTCCGGGGCGCCCTCACTGCCGGCACACAATTGAATTTAAACTTCCGAGCGTTATATCGCCGGCAAGGATTTCTTCTCGTTCTTTTGGCTGCCGACTAGCAAAAAATAAATAGCTTTAAATCGCACGAGTCACTAAAAGCAAATGCTCAGGCAAAACCGTGGTACAAATCAAGGTCTTTGTTAAAAAAAAAAAAGTAAATTAACCTCACAAATAAATTCAATTTAAAGAAAAATACTCTCTTTCACATGGTAATATAATGTACATAGACAAGGAAGGCACAAATGAAAACCAGGGACTGAGGAAGGTAAATGAAGTGCATAGCCTGGAAACATCGTAGAAACATTTTGTGTTGGAAGGGACCTTGCAGATCATCTAGTTTCAAAACCTCCCGTCATGAGCATGGAGACAGGCACAGACACCTTCCACTAGACCAGGCTGCTCAAAACCTCATCCAGCTTGGCCTTGAACTCTTCCAGGGGTGGAGTATCCACTACTCCTCTGGGCAACCTGTTCCAGTGCCTCACCACTCACACAGTAAAGATTTTCTTCCCAGTATCTAATCTAAACCTCTTTCTGTTTAAAACCATTACCCTTTGTCCCTTTTACATGCCCTTGTAAAAACTCCTCCCCCTCCAGCTCTCTTATAGGCCCTCTTGACGTGTTGAAAGGCTGTTCTAAGGTCTTTATGAGACCTTCTCTTCTCCAGGCTGAACAGCCCCAAATTTTCATCTCATGTGCTTAACTTTCAGAGGTTCTAAACCTTCCCTTGGTCTGAGAAACTACTGTCACACAAATATTCATCTTTCTTTCTGTTTAATGTGATGGAATCTTTAGGAAAGATGGTGCTTCACTAAATTGCCTACAGTTAAGTAGAAAGACCCAGAAATTTTATGCTTAGTAACACCAATGATCCTATTTCACAAATATTTATCTCAATCATCATGTTTATATTTCAAATGAAATATACTTTTAAATGTTGGATAAAACTGTTCTGTATGACTCACAATTCCAGAATATCCTTACTAACTTGGAATCCTGGAATTAAGGTTGTGAATGACATCTAGAAGTTCAAACAAATGGATTGCTTGTCATTGCAAAGCAGATGCTGCTCTCAGTTCTGACAAGAAAATGGATTTGAAGAAATACAATATATCCTCCCACTTGTATGAAACACTACAAAATATTTAGGCAAGTGTATTTGCTACACCGCCCCACCAGCAATCACTCAATAAAGTGATAATTATTGATATTCCAAGAGTTTCCAAGGAAATTAAAGAGAATAATGCAGAGTATTTCTAATGCATGACTAACAACTTAGGAAAGAGCAGTGGTTTACTGTTATATTTCTGTAGTCATTCAAAATAAAGGATCAGCAGGATACATTTTTCTAGTTTACAGTGAGTGATATATATAAGAAACACTGTGAGTCCTGTCAGAGTTTCCTCAACATAACAAAAAAAGGAGTAAGAATGGAATTAGGAGAAAATTATCATTTTATTGCCTTTACTTGCCTTTATTTAACTAACTAGGAGACTAACAGAAAGAAACCCTCTCTTTGGAAAATTCTTATGTTGTTTAATGAGGGTAAAGAAAAACACAGTCTGAAGAAGTTTCTTTGCCCTACTTATTTTGCTCCTTCCCTCATTTACTTCATCTTTCTCTATGCAAGAATTATTTACTTAACAAGGAATGTTTCCTCCCATGCTTCTTGGAGCAACAAAACACTGTCTGAATATCTCTTGTGCCTTCTGTGTTAAAAATGAGCTCTTTTTATTTGAAAAGGACTATGCTGAAAATCAGAATTTGCTTTTCAGTTTAAGAACTATCAGGTAGCTAAAATTATCAGCTAAAATTATTTCACTGTTATACATGCAATAACCCATCCATAGCCTCTGCATACTCCGGTGTTTCAGTGCAGGAACTTGTAATTGAATTTACAGTCCTCAGAAGCTTAGCTAGATACAAAAAAATAGGACATAGAGAATAACCATTCTGTAGAAGGGGCTTTCCCTAAAAGGAGCTGCATATTTTACATGCTGCGGATCCAGGGACACACTGTTCTGGCACATTGGTGTTGTACAATCCAATACACAACTTTCCTCTCAGTGTTTCAAAACATCTTTTAATATTGCAGAATAACTACCACTCTCTAGACAAGTACAATATATTGTTCCCCAGAAACCCTTTACTGTATTTCAAGAAAAGGTGAATGTCCTTTCAAACATTTCTCTTTAGGGGATCTCTGCTTTCTTCCATGTAGGTTCTTTGGCAGAAATGAAGTTGACTGAAAAGTCTCTTCAGACTTCTGTTCTTCTTACCAAAGGAAAAAAAGGCCTTTTGATGCAAGTTTTTCTTCTCCATGAAAAGAAAAATTATGGGTTTTCCCACATTCCTCATTTCTAAATTCCCCACTTTCTCCTAATTTTTTCTTATTGTGTTTGTTCTACATTCTTAGTGGAATAAAGAAAAAATGGAGACAGTTTCCCTACCTCCTTTTTTTTGTTTGTTGTTGTTTTTGCAATTAAGAAGGAAATAATCCTCAGAAACTGTGTAACAGCATACAAAACATCAGTTTCTTTTCCTTTCATTCCAGACTCCTTTTTCCGCATCAGTTCTGTTGTCCACCAGAGAGAGAATTTGACATGACATTTGATATCTTTCAAGCTCCAGGGTCAGAATATCTTCAGTTCATGCAAAGTTCTTTCGAGAATAACACTCTGCTTCCCTTATTCTCCAGTGAAGAAGCAGTGGAAAGGGAAACAATCATATCTAGTTTGATGAAAAAATGTTTGTTCTACAGAATTCTATTCATTAATCTCTCCAGGGTTTTTTTTTTCCAAATAGTAATACCAATAATCATGGCACTGGGACATTGTTAGCACATCTCTGACCACCTGTAAGTGCTATTAGGCTGTGTGTTTCTACTATGTCAATCTTACTGTCCCTAAATAAATTGTCTGAACAGAAAAGCTGTCAAACAGAATAAATGGTGGGAAATGAAGCAAAAAATGAGTCAGTAACAAAGTACTAGCACTTTATGAGACAACATACTCAGGCTACTCCTATTGTTTCCAGCAATAAACAAAACAGAACAAAAAACCCAAACCAAAACTATCCCAAGCAAACCCACTTTTAAAGAAACAACACTATTATTCAAGTGATAAATACTTGTCATGATATGTAAGATTTTGGTCCTAATCTTATCCCTATGTTACTGGTATCAGGTTTCATGTCCAAACAACTTGCGAGATAGACAGTGTACTCTCTTAAGCGAGGATGTATTAAATATTGAGGATGATTTAATATGGATTTATTGGTGGTTAACAAGGATTGACTGCTTTCCTTAACCATCTTTGTGATTAAATTAGGTAACAGGTCTGTGACAGACAGTTATGTGTGTGCATGTACACAGAGAGAGTTGCCTACTGTCCTCAGTAGAGAGCTGCACGGCTACAAATGAATTTAACGCTTATCCAAAAAAAATAGGTAATATGAGTCTATGCTTCTCTGTCTGTAGAATAAGGACAAAAGCAGACTTGGGAAAGAAAAATAGAAAACTAAACCCAGCCCTGCAACCCTATGCATCATGTTACTATTTTAACTGTAATTTAAGCCCAGTTCAAAAGAGGTAATTGATCACTAGCTTGTTTTTTGCTACTCAGGAATCTTTTGTACTGCTTTCCCTTCCAAAGATGGTGCAAATAAGGACTTTAAAATAGATTCTTATTGAGAGATCAGAAATCTGGAATCCATTAACATTTGGCTTTCAGCAGGATTGTACTTAGACTGAATCATTGTACAAGAGATGTGTTCCGTTACCCATATAAATCCACTGAAATAAGAAGACCTTATAGCAATAGTCTACATGCTCACTGTGACCAAAGAAAAAAATAACACTGGTAGATAGCATTAGCTTTGGCCCTAAGTCAAGAGACCTGTCATTTAAGAAAGCTAGCAAACTGAATCTGATCTTCATTTTCACAGGGTTAGCATAAGCTTGTTCAGTAATTTAGGCCTATTATGCCTGTAAGGGGTAGCTAGAGCACTTTGTTGAATTTATGCAAAGGAAGAATTACATCTCAGTATAATAAATATCTCTCACTAAGGCTTAACAATTCACCTGGTTACATCTCCTATGTTGCATCAAAACAAAGTATTTATCAAAGCAAAACCAGTTAAATCTTGGGCTTTGTCTTCCATCCAGCATCTCCCATTCCTTTTATGAAAGAAAGCACATAGACTCTCCAGGTGTATACACTGAGCCAAACTGAACTAAACTCTGTTCTCAGTGGAACATGCAAACTAGAATCACATCCACTTGACTCAGTGTATTTATAAGAGGAAAGCAGGACATGGAGACTATGTTTACATAAAGCAAACTGTGTATTACATGCTTGCTGCACTCACTATTGTCTTTCTGACTCAGTATAACATAATTGTATAGCTTTGAACACGTTTGAAACTACTCCGACTCTATGTTTGAAATACAGCAGTCATTCCTAATGTACTGCTATTGAGGGAAATACACTGACAGTGCACAGAAAGTTCCAGTCTGCTGCTCATATTCACTGTATCTCAGGAAACGTGCTGCAGAATCTGAAAAACCTCAGAGAAAAATACCGTGGTAAAAGAACACTTTGGAATAATTCCTACACAGGCAATAGCTACGCAAGCAGTCCCCGGCCAGGACATAGGAGGGATATGACAGGGCATATTTCGGACTGTTTAAGGATTTAATTAGGAAGGTACCATGGGAAACAGCCCTTATTGGCAAGTGGGTCCAGGAAGGCTGGACATACTTTAAGAATCAGCTCATGAAGGCACAGGGGCAGGTGGTCCCAATGTGCCGAAAGACGAGTCATAGGGGTAGAAAACTGGCCTGGATGAGCAAGGAGCTCTTGAAACAACTAGGGGAAACAAGAAGTGTGTATAGCCTTTGGAAAAAAGGGGAGGTAAGTTAGGGTGTGTTTAAGGAAGTTGTCAAGTCATGCAGGAGAAAAACTAGAGAGGCAAAAGCCCAGATGGAACTCAAACTAGCTGTTTCTGTAAAGAACAACAAGAAATGTTTTTATAAATATATCAACAGCAAAAAGAGAGGCTGCAACAACCTTCACGCCTTATTGGTTGCAGAAGAGAATATAGTAACTAGAGATGAGGAAAAGGCAGAGATACTCAATGCCTTCTTTTCCTGTGTTTTTAACAGTAAGACATATTGCCTACAGGACAGCTGGACTTCTGAACTGGAGGAAGGGCTATGGGTGCAGTATAACACCTCTGTAATCCAGGAGGAGGTAGTTAGAGACTTGCTGAGCTTCTTGGATCCTCACAAGTCCATGGGACCAGATGGGAAGCATCCTAGGGTGTTGAAAGAGCTGGCAGATGAACTCACAAAGCCACTCTCCATAATTTACCAACAGTCCTGGCTTACCGGTGACGTACCGGATGACTGGAAATCGGCCAATGTGACACCCATCTACAAGAAGGACCAGAAATTATAGACCTGTCAGCTTAACCTTGGTCCCAGGTAAAGTCATGGAACAGATAATCCTGAATGCCGTTATGCAGCATCTGCATAATAACCATGACATTAGACCCAGACAGCAAGGATTTAGGAGAGGCAGGTCCTGCCTGACCAACCTGATCTCCTTTTATGAACTGGTGACTCACCTGGTTGACGATAGAAAGGCTGTGGATGTTGTATACTTGGATCTTAGCAAAGCCTTTGACACGGTTTCCCATGGTAAGCTTCAGAAGAAACTCTCAGAGCGTGGGTTGGATAGGAGCATTCTGTGTTGGGTTAGGAATTGGTTGGATGGATGAGCTCAGAGAGTGTTGGTGAATGGTGCCACATCCAGCTGGCAGCCAGTCACTAGTGGAGTCCCACAGGGATCAATGCTTGGCCAGGTCGGGGGCAAATGTTGAACTTCCAGAGGGTAGAAGGGCCCTTCAGAGGGACCTCGATAGGCTAGAGAAATGGGCAGATTCTAATAGTATGAGATTTAACAAGTCCAAATGCCGGTTTCTTCACTTTGGACGTAACAGCCCTATGCATCGCTAGTTCATGAGGAGAAGAATGTTTAAGATCATTGAATGCAAGGAAAAAACATGCTTTTCAGAAAGGTCCTTTCTTACTTTCAACCACTTGAAGTTCACGTGGTTGAAGAACTGGGAGACTTCCTGGAAGAAATGTTTGCCCTGGTGGGCTGCTTCTCCATAAACATGTTTTTGACCACTGTCAGATGGCACACTGGGCTAGATAGAACCCTTGGGCTGCCCTGTACATATACTCTTCACATTATTGTGTTATTGCTCACAAGGAAAGAGCCTCAGATTTTGTTATGCATTCGACTTTGTCACTCCCTGGGGGAATACGCTTTTAGTAAAGCAGTCATATAGGACTGTGTGCGTATATTTTTATTATCTCTTGAAAACTACTGGGAAAAATAAAATCACTCCATGATTTACCAGTACCATTTGAAAACCCTTCAGCTCTTGTTTTAGTCCTTTTTTCCACCCCAGACTCCAAGAAACATTTGACACTTTCTAGAGCCTGAAGAAAATTTCAAGGCTTATAGAAAGGTTATTTCTAGAAGTATATGCTCTTAAGATACTCTGTTTGCTTTTGAAATAATGTATTAAAAAACCAACCAAACAAACAAACAAAACTGGCCATTCACTTCTAGGATTGAGTCCTGGGACAAAGAAATTTACTTGATCAGGTAAATCACTGAAAACCAGTAACTCTTGACACACAGGAAAACAAAAACAAACAAAAAACCTGCCACCCAAACAAACAAAAGCCAAACACAAACAAACAAACAAACTACCTCAATCTTTTTACGACAGATATATTAAAATTGCTAATAATAATATCAAGGCAAGGCCTACATTTATTTGTACATTTATTTCTATGGAAGACAATGGGCTGGATCTTCCAGCATCTCAGACATGAGTCATTGCACAGATAAATTTTTCCATTACAGAACAGTAATAATAGCAGTAATAACAGAATAATTGAATCTAACATCAGCTTTACTTAGCACAAGTCACTGCCAAATAAGTCATATTAGCTGTACACTCATATTCACATTCTAATATATGCTAATATGTGTTAATATTCACCTTCTAAAGACTAGAGCCAGAAATACAAAAAGAATAAAAAGTAATTTTGCACATTCAAATCTTCAACCTTATCTCTTACAGGTGTTTTCAGGTATTGAAAGTCAGTTTCATTGTCACGGCTTTTGGGGAGATGAAACCACTGACTTTTACCTCTGTAGATAGGAAGATCTCCCTACTCTGTCCCTGGAAAGCAACACATCTGCTCTAAAATGAACTTTGTTCATTTGACAGAACCTATTAAAAATGCCTCATTATTTATTACATTATTCTGTGGAAAAATCATCACAGTGAAACAGAGATTAGTGCACAAGTATCTGAATGTGCTGTGTCCTTTATCCAATGTCTACTTTTATGAAAATGCTGTTAAGAAAATTGAACCCAAAATGTCTAGAACTAATTTTTAATAAAATTTTACCTTTGTTATGATTTGCTGTGTACTAGTTTTGTCCACAATGCCTCAGCCAATATATTTACAATCACTATGATTTTTTAATATAACTGTCAATAAATTCAATTCCCTCAAGCACTAAATTTGTACATTTGCTCTTATAATACATGGCTTTTGAATCATGGTGAAGGTTGTTTTCTGCAGCGGCGGGTATCATGATCTCCACACGGGGGGATGAAGGAGTAGAGACCAAGTTTGTTGCCTCATGTGCAGACCAAAATAACCGATAGCACTCAGCATGGGAATACAGCCCATAATTTTCCCAACATGGTCGGCATATATGCACCCCTGGTCCTCCTGGCATATAGCAGCAGCACCTCCTTACACTTGTGGCCTTGCTCTTATCTGTGTACTGAAAGTCCTTGTTTCCCATGCCTTCTTCCCAAAGCTAGAAGCTCCAGGAGCGGCTTTTAACTCTTGTCTGCCACAGTTTTCCCAACTCTTCCGGGAAAATGTTGCCTTGGATACAGTCCACAGGTTAGCACTAGGTAGTATGCTGTTCTGGTTAAATCAACTCCATACCTAGAATCATGCTGTAATATAGAAGAAAGCAAACCTTTTATTTTCTGTCAATTGGAATATATTGAGGGAACTATATAAATCACAGAAACACAACTTGTAGCCCTAAAGCCTATAAATATTGAATTCACATGTTGGGAAGTCAAAGAGCAACTAAATACAAAAATACACATCAAGGCTCTGTATACACAAAGCATTTAATAAAAGGAAACAAAAGGATTGAAAAACTCTAGAGAAGTAACTGTCTGTGTCACAGTGAGTAAACCTTTCAGGGGTCTCCTATGAATATTGTGATGAAAAACAAGCAAGATCTTATTTAGCAGACTGCTGAAGAACAAAGTTAATTCCATTTCATTGACAAAGGAGAAGATTCTACTGAAAGTAGAGGAATGTAAGTGTTTATCTACAGTAGATTAAAAAACAGGGTACACAGAAATTCAAGCTGCTGAACAAACACAACAGATCTCATACGTATATATATATACACATACACACACATGAATCGGGGTGGGTATTTTTTTTTTTCCCCCTGAAGTGAGCTTAAATCTTTCACCTATTTTTTTCTATTAAAGGCGAAAAATATGTTTGAGGGTTTTTTAAATAATTCTGTCTAATGCTTTTGGAAGTGTGCTGCAACAAAGGCAAAGTATTTTTCCCTCCTATATTACATGAGCAGAAGGGAAGCTTTAGAGATTTTTACTGGAGGCAGTAAAATCCTGACATAATAAACTCGATTGAAATTAGCAGTACATTTAAGGGGTCTTGTCAATTCCACTTGGGACAGTCACAGTCTGCTTCCCGCATGCCTCCAAGTGCATGTAGAATGTTCCAGAACAATGGAGAGGCAAGGCAACAACAGCACAGAACAACATTCATTCACAGCAGGAAGAAGCTGCCTTCATCAAGCTCCGGTCACCACCAGCTCCCTGGAGATACCAGAAAGCAAATTCTTTCTATTTGATGTAAGATAGCTACTATCAATGCTGTGATAATAATGTACAAAAGGACCTAGCTTGCAGATTTCATGTAGCAACCTAATAAATTACAAGCTCCTAGAACACTGGCAAGAGAGACATCTTAATCATGTGAGGAAAATGTTACAATGAAATTTTAAGCTAGCATTACATGTGCATTACCAGAATTTAGGATATCAGAACCTTTCTTTCATTATAGAACTCAATAATTTGGTTGGCAATATTCTCCAAATCCTACCAAGGTATTTAAAGCACCAATAGGTGACAAAGTTATAACCTTCCTGAAATCCTGTAGGTTAAGATCACACTGGGTAAGGATCTTTCTTTTGATTTAAATTGAAAGTGTAGAAGTAATATTTCTCACTGTTAATAATGAACAATTACCATTTGTCATATACCAAGTTCAGTATTGTAGGTGAAGAATGAACATTCCAATTCACAGTTGCAGATTTTAGTACAGTGATACCTCACCCTTCGTGAGGAAGGGGTCTTGTCAGGGTGTGGAAAAACATCTAATACACAAATACACGCGTGAGTCATTAATACACATAGAGGCCACGGCCATTGCCCCACCCCCAGCCAATCTGGAGCGCTGGGGAGCATTTTCTACTCCTCCCCATGGACTCTCACAGCACAGGGAAACAAAGCCCTCTCTGCCTGGGGAGACTCCCCAGAGAATCCGTGGGCTTCTCTTCGGCCATGTTGCTGCTTAGGCTCATGCTTACACTGCCTCCGCGGTGGGGAAGCTCTGGGGCTGCGGCAGGGAAGGGGTGTCCCTGGGCTTTGGTTTCCCTGGGAAACCTTAACTTGCAACACTGCAACACCCGGGGCCCCTTATGGTGGAGGGTGGCGTCGGTGTTGGAGTTTTTTTCCCTTTAAAATCTGCCAGCCCCGGGAGCAGCAGCACTTGCCGTGTGGACCCAGCAGAACAGCGCTTCCCCCTGCTGCAGTGGGGGGAGGGCATGGGGGAACAGAAGCCTCCTTCTGGCACAGCAGCTGCAGCAGCGGTGTGGGCACGTCCCGGCACTGCCCCATCCCAGCACACAGCCCTTGCCTCACTGCTGCCATGGCCAACCCAGCCCCACTTTCGTGGGGCACTTTCCCTGGGGCTATGTCATCACCAGGTGCGCCTGGCGCGCAGTCCCCGAGCACAGACTGCATTGGCTTCCCCGCCTGTAGCCATGGAAACAGTAACGTGTCCAGCGGGGGTCAGTCCCCCGGCTGGGCTGAGAGTAACAGGGGATGACGTGGCTTGTGGCAGTTTGCGCTGGGTCTCAGCAGCCACCCAGGGCATCCCACGATGTGAGCCTTCCACTGTACGGACCGGGCACGGAGACACACAGGATCGAGGCAGGGATCGGGGCACGGCACCACAGGAGCGAGAGGTACCGTGTGCCCTCCCTGTGGGGTCGGTACTGGCCCGACCCCACAGAGAGCACCAGCACCACCCCTCGGTGAAGCAGAGGCACTGTGCATGTGTCAGCTGGGAAGCTCCGTGAATCACTGAGGCAGATTTGCAAGAAAAATTGCTCGCAAACCAGTGAGGTTGCAACGGAGGGGATACAAAGCAGCGAGGTGTTACCGTATGATTGCTTTCTATTGTTTATTCGTATTGGACTTCATATATATCCATTGAGATTTCCATCATGAAACTCCAGTGTTTTTCATTTATGACTCTCCTCTTCCCAAGAAGCTGCAGTGGACACAGATGAACAGTTAGCTCTCTGAAAGCCCCCACAAACTGTTCTGATTACCCAGCCTGTGTCTTTACGTAACGTGCACCTACACCTCTAAACATCCATTCTCCTTTCCTGTTTGTGAAAGCTGAATACTACTCACTAATAGTTTTAAGTTTGCATAAAGAATATGAGCCCTCTGTCACATATCTGGGCATTTATTTTTGCACTTCTTAACCCACTGGTTTTTATGGAGTCTCTTTCATTACACTTTCAGTTCCACACTTGTGGCTATGTAATTTCCTTAGTGTTTTACTTTCTCACATGAATTTTTAAACAGGTCAAATATTTTGTCACAACCAGATCTCTGTTGACAAAAATTATGGAACATTAGAAGTAAGACAAAATGCCATTCTATGACAATAATCTTTAAGAGGTCTTGAATATGTGAAACATTTATTTTTCACTTTGAAAAGTGTCCTTCTAAAAGAAAAAAAAATGCAGACTGGAATTTAAGATAAATACTTGCATTCAATTTAAAAACATGCTGTTTCCTCTTTTGTTCCTATCGAGATCAGTTCCTATGAATATGATTCATACATATGTGGTGAGCCCCCATTCCTAAATACACAGTGAATCTCAGTCCAATAAACACACATTATTGAAAATATTTATTGTATTCAGCATCAGAATTATGACTGATACCCATTTAAACAAATGCAGTGCCCAGACACTAGAATCAGAAATAGGGTGTTGTGTGTGATTCATGTATCTTATGCAGTATACTCCACACACTTTCTTCACAATCACAAAGCTCTTTTATCTCATGTTTCATACACACTTTCTTCCATATTTCTTCAAATCTTTCACCTGAAACATTCATGTCAATGTTATGGAGAACTTGTGCAATCTACAAAAAGAATAGAAAATAATACAGCTCATGTAATTCTGGCCAGCATCTTGTTAAACTATATAGAGTCTCCCTTTTACATATATTAATAATCTATATTTGCCAATTAATATTTTCCCACTTAAATAAAAACTACAGACCACATCCTGAATTCTTAAGCAAAGAAGATCCTATTTAAGTAAATCCAAATCCTGTTGTGATGAAAAGTGCACAAAAATGTCCATAATTAATCAAGTAATCTTGGTACAGTACTTCAACATTGGAAAAAAATCAAACACAGAAGACTGGGGGGAAAGTGTGTGTTTTTTAAAAGCCCTAAGTCAAGTATTTTTGCTGTTTGCAGCTATCACCATAAATCAGATTATATCACTGTATGCATTTCACAGCAAGAATACTATACACAAGACCACCAGCTAGTATAGATAAGTAGGTGAAGTGACAAAATGAAATGGTTCACATCAACTTTGGACCTGGCTATAATTTTAGAGCAAAGTAATTCAGCAAAAGGGAGTTTTGCCATATTTTCTCACTTGGGTGCTTCCTGCTGCATGCCTCATTACAACTTTACCGGTTGGCTCATTTGAGTCTTTAGAAGAATATTGATGTGACTTGTGCTTCTGTTAGTATTAGCAAATGTCTGACTTATCAGATACGTGGATGGGCATGTGTATTGTACTTATGCTACAGAGATTTTATGCACACTTCGATAAGGGAAGACCTTTAATGCAGTCAAATCAACGCTATTGATCATCTTTCTCTAAAACTGTATTTTGTATGAATATAGGCCTGGTCCCCAGTACAGCAAATCTTCAGCTTTGCCTTAGCCAGTAAATCTATAAGTTTATGCCAGCTGAAATTGCAGGAGGAAAACAGGGTTTGAATTTTGGTTCTTTAAGCATAAACATTGTTTCAGTCAAATCAATAATATTACCTATGAGTAAAACCAACTAGATTTAAGCCAATGTCCTCAATGAGCTAGTGACATTTAAAAGTTAAACTAAAGGCAATATTCCATCACAGGATACCACTGCAGGGGCAGTAAAGGACTACATGCTCTCATAATTTGGCTTTTCTATATTAAAAAACAGCTCTGTCCTGACTTATCAACCACCATAAAATCATCACTGACCGAACCAGTGACTATCGTGTGCAGACAGGGTTAAACCCACCCTCACCTATTATCAACATAAATTACACACTGTTACTCCATTACATAACTTCTACTCTCTTGAACAGACTGGATGGCTTGCTGTGAAAAAATGAGCATGTCTAAGAATTACTTTGGTCTTTTGCAACATGAATAATTCCTTCCTGAAACTGTTTTATAGTCAGAATTTGCATTCATTTCTACATACAAACATCTTTACATACAGGTCTATACAAAAACTGGCATTATTAAATTACTCTGAGCTTTCCTATAATAATAATATCATATAACAATGACACTAACTATGACATTTTTAAAACATTAATCATACATATCAAAATAATAATAATAAAATGCCAAAACAGTCCATTTAATGAGCATAGCATGATTTAACAGCCTAAGAGATGGTTCTGCACTGAATTCTGTATAGCTGGTATAGTCTACAATAGATTATGAGACCTCAGGACATGTTATAGCTTCAAAGAAGAGTTCTATCTAGTGCTTGACAGTGTAATTTGCTTCTCAATGAAGCATGAATTCTATTTACTGTTAGCTATATGTTGCATGTAAGCATTTGCTACTTCAGAGCTAGATTACAAAACGGTAAATGTTCATGTACACAACATCCTGACAAGCCACTTTATGGATATGTATAGAACATTACACTACACCTTTCACCTCCAACCACTAACTATCAACATTCTTTTCTGTAAAATATATATTCAAGTTCCAGATCCCCTCTCAAACATGACTGAATATTCAATGTAATGAGTAGTAGAGAGGGAGAGTTTGCCAAGGCTTCTTTTCTTGTTTTAGATTGGAATTTCATATTTCATTCCAAGTGTCTCATAAAGTGTACTGCAGCTGACGAAGTTCTCTCTTAATATTTTTTCACTATAAATTGCATACAAATGTAAAAGCAAAAGGTAAACAACACAGAAGAAGAAGCAAAGTTTTATGATTTATGTGGGAGAAATTCTGGTTTGTGAAAAAACAGTGTGGCAGCAGCCCACAGATATAACAGGAAGAAAAGTCCCTACAGTCTCATGTCCTGTCTTCCCCTTCAGAAATACAAGACAGTACAGCATTGCTGTGTGACTCACGATGTCCAGTATCACTCTACAAGTCCTTTGTAGAGCTGAGCCTACAACTGTGACTCAGCAGAGCTCTTAAAAGGCATATTCAAGTGGTTTGCTGAATTTGCCGTGAGCAAAACCTGCCAAGTTTGTTTGAGGAGAGACACTTGGGGTGAAATTTCCCACAGAACATACCCCTGTGTTAGTTTTATACACCTACAAAAATCTTCTTGTGGGGCTTTTTAAGACATCTCATGGAATCATACAATAACTTAGGTTGGAAGAGATCTCTGGAAATCACCCATCCAACAACATAACCAAAGCAGGGCTAACTTTGCCATTAAATCATATTGCTTGAGACCTTGCTCAGAAATTTGCACATGTTTGATCTCAATAAAATTAGTATCTACCATCTTTATGAATAATTTAGAATGTGAAGAGTATATGTTTTTCAGATAGTTGAACGGATATAAAGAAAGATGGTAATTTTGCAACAATGAATTTCACTACCTGTTTATTTGAGAACATGACTCTCCACTCCCACATTGCTAGGGGAACAATTATCTGGGAAGAATATGCTTAAGAAATTCACTATACCTCTGCCTTTGGTCTCTTTTTTAAAAGCTCTTTTTCATACACTCCTTTTTCACTGAAGACAGAAGGGAACATTAATGCATAGCTACTACCCTGGTCACCATAATTAGTTGTGTCACTGATGCGGCGAATTCGAGGAGCAGGAATATCTGAACGAATAGTTGGAACACCACACAACGGATAACCTGTGGAAATCAAACAACAGGCAGCATGAAAAAGCCTGTATGTAAAAATAGTGCCAGGGAGGATAAAACACTTTGCATGAAATAAAAATAAATGTGATGCTCTGTCTCGCATAGGTTCAATAACAAGTTATATAGTTCACTACCTTGCATCTTTTTTCACATTTTTAGAAATCTTGGCTCCAGCTACATCATGAAGAGTGACAACAGGGAATCTTGCAGTAATACTGCAATCCTTAGCCAGTATTCCCAGCTGAAAGTATTTTAGGCAACTCTAAGAAGTTATGGTTCTCCTAAAATTCCTAGAATAATTTTTCAAAGGCATCTAGATTAACTTTCATATTTTGAATGGACTGACCATCCCAACTTCCAAGCCACAACCTTAAGCAAACTCAGTTTAGATAAACTAATTCACTATTGTACATTAGTAGAACCCGCAGCAATACTTCTCAGCTTTGCTCCTGATTTTGTCTTAATTAATAGAAGTAAGAAGCATAGTTCATTGTACTTACAGGATGTTGGGAGACCACCTACTACAGCATTATACTGAGAAGACGTTGTTTGATAACTTGCAAACACACGGTTTGTTGATTTTGTAGGTGGATTTGGAATATTTTCTGAGCTTTCTGGTTCTTTTAACGCGGCATCTTTCTGCTTCAGCAGTGGCTCACCATTTCTCTGTGTGCCATCAGGAACAAGACAGGCACCACATTTTTTCCCTGGAAACAAAAGTTATGGTACAGCCAAGATATATTATCAACACATAGTAAACTAAGAAGTAAAAAACATTTCTTGCAGAACTATAAAGTAGGTAACACAATTAATCTGAATTTCTCATCATGATTCTAAGAGATGTTTTACTTTCTCTTTATCTGTAGTATTAAGGAATCTCAACACATAACACAGAACACAGGGTTCTGAAATGCAGCTGAGGCTCTGCTGGTAGTAAGCAAGGTCAATGCACTCTAAATCCTGCCCTTCTAAAGGAGCACCTGGTTTACAACAACAATGCCCCTTCAACAGCTGTTCTAAGAACAAGATCATCACCAAAATTTCCCAATATTAAACAATCTACCTTTTGTAATTACTTTTTCTTCAAACTCTTTAAGAGCCATCTTGTCTTTCCAGTTCAGAAAGTTTGCAAACTCCAGATAATTAATCTGACCATCTTTATCCAAATCACAACAGTCAAACAGGGAATCCAGGAGCTCATCATCTAAATTCACATTAAGCTGAGAACAAGACTTTCGTAGGTTGTCCTTGTCTATCATTCCATCACCATTCTATTACAAATAAAACAAGTGTTATACATATTTTACAATTCTATAACAGCCATTATAAAATGACTCTGCCAAAAGGAACACATACACATGTTTATACAGATATATACATACAAATAGCACCAGACACACAATTTCAAAAAGAGTAACATTACTGAGTACAAAAATTAACCTTAAGTGATGTAGAAATTAGAAATCTGAATATGAAAGTATCAAAAAGTAATGTTCAACTTAAATAATACAGTGATTTGAGACTAAATGTGTGACAGGGTATTGTGATAAGGTAACAATCTAATCATAAATGTAGGGGGAAAGCCAAGATATCTTTGAAAGTAAGACATCAATCACTCTGTATACATTACAATTAATGTTATATATGAAATGTCAGTTATATTTTTTTTCCTGCGAGAAAAGTTCTGAAATTCTGGTGCCTGGCAACTCAGTCAAAAAGTGCAGCTTGGAAGAAAATATGAACACAGTCCCTTCAAAATGTTTTCCCTTTAAGAAGAAAACCCAGATTTTGATGTGCAAAAATTGCTATGATTACTCCTACTCACATGTCCCTTGCTCACTCTGACATACATATTTCAAACACTATTGTAAAATGCCCCAAATGCTATTGTGTTTAATCCCATAGCATATCACAGCAAATTGGATTAAACATCCAATAACTATGAAGTTACTTTGTCTTCATATTCTTCACCTATTCTTCACCTTACTATACTTATGCTCTTCATGTCTGTATGTCCACAGTGCAGGAGCACTAATGTCACACATTCCTTGACATTTATACTTTTTCAGAGCACTAACCTTATCATAATGTCTGAATGCTTCTAGTAACACATCAAAATTCTCATAGTTCGCATTCTTCAAACTCTGTCGAACTGCATTCAAGACAGCTTTTTCTCTGTCCTTACCGCAGAGGAACTCACATGGAACACGGACACGAAGAAGCTCACGAACTCCTATAAAAATCAACAACTCCTCAATTAGTTGTGCAGAGACAGAAAACAGACATTAAAAAAAAAAAAAAGCTTGCATTACTAAGGAAAAGGAGAATTTAAGTTTCAAGATGCTGATATTAAGCACTGCTGAATATCTGATACAGCCATTTCATTACAAAGGTCCATATAATGATTTCTCTACTCACACACAGTTTATGTCAAAAATTTGAAACATCATAATGTAGCTTCACAAATGTATCCACTGCTTCCCAAAGCTTCTGATAGCAGTAGGAGTTACTCAATGTCCAGATAATTGAGAAAAAAAGAACACATTATTAATACACACTTCCAGACTGTTGTGTTCCAGATACTTACAAAACCCAATGTAATATTTCAGATAACTATATACGTATAACTGATTTCTAGAAAGACCACGTAGCATCTTTATTTTACTGTTCCCATTTTCTATGTATCCTAACTGTATTAAGAATTTTGAACACTTTGGCACATTGAGCTACAATCTTTATCCAAATTCCCAGGATACGGAGGACACCTTCTAGACTGGAAGTTCATTCAGTAACAAATGAGTAGCTCAGCTAATCCCCTTTTAACAGCAGTGTACATACAGTATTTTCTACTTATTTTTAATGAAACCTTTTGTTCAGTTCCTTCTGCTCTTCCTTACAGGACAATCATACCTATACATTTAAAATATTTAACTTTATTACACTACCTAGCAATACATGTGTAAAAGCTTATACATTCTTTGAACAAGCCTTCTCTGGCCTTGACTAATTTAATAACTTTGAGCCATGTACATTTTTTGCTTCCTAATTCTTGACTGTATTCCCTAGTTATTAGACATAATACTAAACCACCATAAACCCNGGGGCTGCTGCAACCAAACCCCACGCCGGTGCTCCCGCTCCCTCCCCAGCCCCAGTGCTCATGCCCGCTGCGCGTCTCCCGCAGCCCACCCTGCACTGCCGGTCCCACGCCCCACCGGTCCCGCCGGTCCTGCCCCGCCCTGCACCCCACCGGCAGCGCCACATGGCACCGGGGGGCGTTCAGCTGTGGCAGCAGAGTGNGGAAAAGGAGAATTTAAGTTTCAAGATGCTGATATTAAGCACTGCTGAATATCTGATACAGCCATTTCATTACAAAGGTCCATATAATGATTTCTCTACTCACACACAGTTTATGTCAAAAATTTGAAACATCATAATGTAGCTTCACAAATGTATCCACTGCTTCCCAAAGCTTCTGATAGCAGTAGGAGTTACTCAATGTCCAGATAATTGAGAAAAAAAGAACACATTATTAATACACACTTCCAGACTGTTGTGTTCCAGATACTTACAAAACCCAATGTAATATTTCAGATAACTATATACGTATAACTGATTTCTAGAAAGACCACGTAGTATCTTTATTTTACTGTTCCCATTTTCTATGTATCCTAACTGTATTAAGAATTTTGAACACTTTGGCACATTGAGCTACAATCTTTATCCAAATTCCCAGGATACGGAGGACACCTTCTAGACTGGAAGTTCATTCAGTAACAAATGAGTAGCTCAGCTAATCCCCTTTTAACAGCAGTGTACATACAGTATTTTCTACTTATTTTTAATGAAACCTTTTGTTCAGTTCCTTCTGCTCTTCCTTACAGGACAATCATACCTATACATTTAAAATATTTAACTTTATTACACTACCTAGCAATACATGTGTAAAAGCTTATACATTCTTTGAACAAGCCTTCTCTGGCCTTGACTAATTTAATAACTTTGAGCCATGTACATTTTTTGCTTCCTAATTCTTGACTGTATTCCCTAGTTATTAGACATAATACTAAACCACCATAAACCCAACACTATTTGAGTTGACTAGCTTTCAAAGTTTTGCCATAATGAAAATTACTTTTTTTTATTTTTACTCTGCTTTCTGTCTCCCTGAAACCTTCAAGAAGTTATTATTCCTATTTATTGTTAGTAATTTTTGTTATTTTTAGAGAAATACTGGAAAAATAATTAAGAGGGAATATGTATAAATTATTTAAATAGTCATTTTGTCACTTTGACTTTAGAGTTTTATGCAGTTTCCCATTTTCTTAAATTCAGATGCAAAGGCTCTAAAAAAGGAGAAAACCCAACAACATGATAATTCAAAAACTAAAGTTTCCACATTGCTGACATTTATTTTTTTCTCCACTACACAACTTAAATTCTCAAATTTTCCCTCCAAAAATTTCCTGTCAATAAATGTTTGTACCTTGCCTCTAAGACAGATCCGAAAACTATATACAGTTAAACCCCCTCCTGCGCGAGGAATGGGACAGGCCACAGCCCTCACGAAATGTTAAACTCGCAAAGAAGTGCAGGCCATTAATATGCATGCAGGCCATGCCCATTGCCCCACCCCCCAGCACTCCGGANGTCAGTCCCGGCTGCCCTCAGAGTAACAGAGGACAGCGTGACTCCTGGCGCTCCCCATGGGGCTGGGCCGGTGCCGCCCCGCAGGGAGCTCTGGCACCGCCCCTCGGTGGAGCAGAGGCACTGCGCATGCATGAGCGGCATAAATTTGCAAATGGTGGAATCAAAACTGCGATAAATTCACCTCGCAAATGCGCGGGGTCGTAATGCAGAGGTCGCAATAGAGCGGGGATTCACTGTACTACCCAACCAACATCACTTCAGCACAGTTTCATCAGCAAGATAAGATTTTATTCTGATCTTCAACTTACCATATCCATCTGGAGGGGCTAACAATCCAAATGTATGGCCTGAGGGAACATTCTTAGTTTCTGCTATACTGTCAATAAGGACATTTCTTTGTTAATTGCCAGTTTATTAACAGCCAAGATAAAAACTATGCTACTATTAAAAAAAAAAGTTATAATCTGTTATATAATTAGGGATGATACACATAACTACGTTATATACCTGAAATTTACCAGTACTTTGTTTCAAAGTTACCACTCCAGAAAAGCACCCCTTTATAAAGTTGATTAGAACATTCATAGCTTATAACATAACACAGACAAATGTAAAAATTAACTTTTTGATCAGTTATGCTCATTAAAGGAAAAACATTCTATGTCATTTTTTCCTGAGACAATGGTGATGGAAATGTGGGAGAAAAGTCCTTATAACCAGACAATAGGAATGTTTAGGATGAGATCTCCAACTGATACGTCTCTAAATAAACTACTTTGGCTAAACTAAACGAATTGAATCACATCTCCGCTTTTCCGCATGCAATTTTGTGTCTAACAAAGCCAGCAATCGAGTAAACATCCACCTGGAAAACTTAGTCCAGTTTTAGTTACCAGAAACTGAAGATGCTGCTGGTAACATTAAAGAACTACTTTTTCGGGGGGGTGAGGGTGTGGGGGGGTGGAAATCACCACTAAAATTTTTAAAGATAATCTGTTTTGTCCAATGTACAAAACAAACCAACAAACCCCCCCCCACACACAGAAGGAAGCACTGTAATCTAAAATCTCTATGTGCATTTTTCTTTTGTCATTTTCGTATCACACATAGAACTCGGATGGTGAAAAGTCACTAAGTAAGATTAGATTATCTTGTATCTGTCTTGTAATACTGATGCTGGATTTGAGCTTGCACTGCAGCCCAGCACCGACTGATCACAATGCCTCATACTGCTCATGCTGCAGGTCTATCTTACAGTAAGATGGGACACAGTGAAGGGGAGAGAAGAAACAGACTCATATTTTTGTTCATTCCTTACATGTACTTATGAGCACAGTTCTCCAGATTAATTTAAGCCTGAGATCTTGAGTTTAAAATTAAATTCTTCTACAAAAGTCAACGATGGTGTTTGTGAGCCTTGAGACACAATTTTGCAGAAATTTAGATCATCTGCAAAGACAGATCGCGATTTATAGCACATCTGGGTCCTGACTACCCTGAACCTTAGAACTTCTATGGTGCGTCATAAACACTGTGCTGTAAAATTACAAAGCTGTTCCAGACCACCTGAGGTTTTATGAAGCATTCTAATGATTCAGCTGAGACTGAAACGTGCTGCTAGATAATAACAGAATTCAGCTCCATGTCCTTTTCCAAGCAAGTGATAAAGTGAGATTAACAATGATGACCAGAAATAGTGTCAGAGTAAGCAAAATGGTCAAATCCCAGAATATTAGGTGAGACATTTCAATTCTTTCAAACCTTTCTAACTGCAAAAGATGGGGGGGAATGTCTTACAGTATGCTTGTAATTTGCTTAGTATAAATTTGATCGATTCAGATATAGACACTTAAACAGCAAAACTTAACTTCACCACACAGATACAGTAAAGCCTACACTAGTGACTTGTGTATTTAGCCTACCTAGGACAAGTAGAAGGTCTCTTTCTGTAACTGAGTGCTGCACTGGAGGCATTAAACACACAGTCATAATTTTTACCCAAGACAATATATATATATGAGAAGTGGCAAGCATGAATTTTGCTCTTGGAAGGTATCTTTGCTTACTTACGGATCAAGTACTTTTCCAACCTGAGGGTGAAATTTTTCCTTGAAATCATCACTTCGTTTTGATACAAAGTTAGGTGCTCTCTTCCTACAAATTACAAAAATAACTCCTAAACATATGTTTTTTTAAAATATTAAAGATTTTTTCAAGAATATTTAAAAATATTATTATATGTTACAAGGAAACAGCAATTCCTCTTGAAGACAAACACAAACATAGTAATTGAAAATTCTTTCTTTTAATTCCTTTTTATTTAAAATCAAAGGACTTTCCATTGTGTTTAAGACATGTCAAGTGCAGTTATGCTACGGTAGAACTGATTTGGATAAACTGTTCAGAAAGTCACACCTTCCTTTTCCTGTGGTGTTCAATAGAACTAAGAATGGTATTCTGAGATGTACAATTTTCTTCAAATATGAAAATTCACTCTTCTTGAGAATTCACATCACTAATTAACTAGTTAACCCATTGCAACTTACGATTCCAGATCAAAGACCCAGTTTAAGGTCTTGGCTACATTTCGTCCATCTTCATAGTGAGGGGTTTCTATTCCAAATACAAAAGACTTGTCGAAGTGTGTGTTATACTTCCTATTGACTGGTTCTCCTGCAGAAAAAGTAAGCATTGCAAACTGTATAAAACACCTCAGGAAGAAAAATGTACCAAGTATCTTCATCCTTAAGACAAAGCAATGAAGAAACAAAAGCAAATAACTAACAAACCTGTCCAATTAAAGATAATTTACATTGTTGATTGAGGAATAACAGCAATAACAAAAGTGAAGATAAAAGACAAAACAAAAAGTAAAACCTGCTTCAGTGGTATAATAATTGGATGTTTTTCCATGTCTGATTAAAGACAAACCCAAAAGGAAAAATAAAAACAGGTAGCATAAATGGTGAAGGTCATGCAAACAAATCGCTTTATAATGTCTGTACCTGAGCAGAGATGTGTACCATTTAATTTACTATTTGTTTTTAAAACGTGCAAACAGGGGCACATAGTTGACTTTTCTTTTTTTTTTTTTTTCCTCTGTCTGTCTATTTCCAGCTTAGCCTCTCCATGATCTTGTGCATGGAAGTTACAAAGGAGACAGAAACAGATAATGAATAATCGAACCAAATTACCGGTTTGGTCAATTTATCCCAATACTACTTTTACTGGAATTTCTCAGTGCGACAACATAGTACTATAATTTTGCTTCTACCTGTCTCCACATAAAATTTGCACTAGTACAACTAAAAGACCTGTATTACAATTTCTTACCTGTTTGGTCTATACCTGCAGACCTGTTGCTACTAGCACAATAGGCAACTTCACTATAATAATAATCTTACAGAGCAGCCACATAAGTCTTTCAGCCTAAGTGGAAATGATGGAACTGGGAAAAATGTCGGTGGCTGCAGAAGTAATACATGCCCTGCATTTTACAGTGCTATTTGTCTCTCTGTTCATGTGAAATAACCACATCTTGAGTACTGTGTCCAGTTCTGGGCTCCCTAGTTTAAGAAAGATGTTGAACTGCTTGAGAGACCCCAGAGAAGGGTGACAAGGATGGTGAAAGGGCTGGAGAACAAGCCCTATGGGGACCAACTGCGGGAACTGAGACTGTTCAGCCTGGAAAAGAGGAGGCTCAGAGGTGACCTCATTGCTGTTTACGACCACGTGAAGGGAGGTTGCAGTTGGGCAGGTGTAAATCTCTTCTCTCAGGCTGCCAGTACCAGAATAGGAGGACATGACCTCAAGTTATGCCAGGGGAGGTTTAGGCTGGATGTTAGGAAGAGGTTTTTCACAGAGAGAGTGATCTCTCATTGGAATGGTCTGC
Organism: Pitta sordida; assembly: GCA_013390025.1. Lineage (NCBI taxonomy): Eukaryota > Metazoa > Chordata > Aves > Passeriformes > Pittidae > Pitta > Pitta sordida. Next base: position 40,493 of record WEKX01010312.1, read on the forward strand.
CCAGGGAGGTGGTGGAGCCACCATCCCTGGAGGTTTTTAAGAAAAGACTGGATGAGGAACTCAGTGACATAGTCTAGATGATGGGAGGCTCGGATGGACAGAGCGTGGTGCCCATGGTTCCAGGGTTGTGGATCCAAACCCTGTGGGCGTTCACTTGGGAGTTGGACTAGATGATCCTTGCGGGTTCCTTCCAACTCGGAATATCCTGTAACCATCTCTGGGCAGACCATGTCACACAAGGATGGCCCCCAGAGGCTGAAACAGTGTAGGCACAGCCCTCTGGAAGGACAGAGACAGAGGCTGTGGGACTGACTCACAGGTAGGATGCTGCAGACTGAGGAACCTGCATCCCAGGGAGCCACTCAGCAGCCTGAAATTCTTTGTAATCAGAGCTGGAGGCTGAGCTCCTCATCAGAAAGTCTGTCTGCTCTGAAATTCTACTTGGATCCTGGCAAAAGAGGTGAGGTGAAAGTACTGAAGCGAGAGGTGAAAGTACTGGAATGGGTTGGGCTTTAAGGCCAAGATGGCTTTCAGCAGCACAAACAGTGCTAAATTCTGTAAGCAACAAGGGCATCTCTGAGTTTGTGGTTTCCTGGAAATACTGTGTTTTTCAAACTGCACCCAAAAGAACTCAGGATTCAAATTCTTCATTAAATTCTTGTACTGTTTGAAATGTCCACCATGAAGTAATTTACAGTTCTAGAAACAGATCATGCTCTCTCAGCTGCATATTATTTCACATACTTTCAGAAATACGTATTTCATATTGTATTAATACAGTGGTAAAATTAATAGTTTACATCACAAAAAATAGCATACAGCATATGTTGAACACATAAAGGAATTCTTACCCACATCATAATCCTCATGTGACACAATGTACAAATCATGTCCTTCTCTGGCTTCTTTACCCACTTCCTCAAAGGTCTTTGGTGGATTTACAATCTCTCCAGCTGATACATCTGGAAACGAATGCGTTTGGGGGAGGTAACTGAGGGCAGGCACTTTGGTTGGTTGGTTCTTAATTTTACACAGTATCTTGTTAGAGAAGCTGTAATACTGTGGAAGAATGATGCTTCTTACCCTATTCCTAGGGTCTAGACCAAAAGTCAATCTAAAAACAGACATGGGACTAGGGAAAAAGGAATCACAGAAACTGAGAGGAACATAACTTTTGCAAGAGAGCAATGGTAACACATTGGTAACACATATGTGATTTCCCCCAGTCAGTGGAGGAAAGATGTGTAGGTCAAGGAAGTTTCTTTCATTGGATCTATTAGAATTGCTAGGAAAAGGAAGGTAAATTGACAACGAACTAAAGTTCTTCAGGGAAATCTATAAATATGTATCAGGAGCAGAGCCAAAATTCTTACAAGTTACCATATGTTCTTGGTTGCTAGTTTCTTCATTGTAACAGAAAAATATATGTTTAGGCCTTTCAACAACTGTTATAACAAGTTTTCTGTTAAAATGGAATTGTTGGAAGCACAGATCATGTGCTAGATACTCAATTGCAGATTATCTTGTATTTGCAAGAAATATGTTTTAATGGTAAATTTTCCTACCTTTGACGACTTTAATTCCAAATGTAGTATTAATTATATCCAAGCCCCCAGGTAACATAGAAGATTGGTCATGTGCTCTACCCAAAGGTGCTTCACGATTACTGGAGTAGATTGCTTCTTTCATGTCTTGTATCTTTTCTTGAAAGTCACTTTTAGGAATTGGATTTATCAATGAAGCTACCTAAAGAAATCACAAACAAAACAAGAAGCAGGAAAATCAGCAAAATTTGATCATTCACACATCGATGTGACTACCCACACACACATACAAGAACAGAAGTTTGCTCGTAGTGTTTTAATGAGACCTTATATGGTTACACTGACAAAATTGATTATTAGTGGCCTTGAGAGAAGGCTACTAAGAATCAATGAGGTGTTAAATCTCCAGCTAGATAAAATATTTATTGTGAAAAAGAACTTTTTTTTATGCTAGTTTTCCCACTTGTTAATTTATATACCTATTTTCTGACCACAACCTTTCTTTTCTTAGCACATATTAGAAACTAGAGTCAAATCATAATATGACCAAAACTTAAGTGGTTTGATTTTTCAGGCTACCCATCAAAGTAATGGAGATTCTAGAGAAGATTCTCATTGAATGTTATAAAAAAAAAATACTGAAAAAAGTATGCAGTAGCAAATACAATTGATCCAAACCCATGCTTACCAAACTCAGTAGGATTAATATTTAATTAATAACATAGAGTCTTCAACCAACAATGCAGGCTAAACAAATCAATCCAGCCAATGGAAAACTTCCAAGGAGGGACAGCAAAACCTGGTTGTCTTTCATTTTGGATATCCCTAATAAATGTCCTACTCAACATCCTCTAATATCAGGTCTTACCTCCTCCATAAAAGTACATTTTCCTAACACAACAGTTATTTTTAGACATGTGAAGACTAACTAAAAATAACTAATGATCTCTTGAGTTGTTTGATTACAGATTACAAAAATAATTTCTGAAGAATACACACAGAATAGTCTGACATGTCCAAACCAACCCAAAGGTAAGAAAGAATGCACAACAATTACACCAAATTATAAGCACCTTCTCAGATAGCAGTTCTCTTGCTACGAGCTGCTGCTTCTATCTGGGTAATCCATAAGAAGAAAGGAGAAAAATCTGTGGATAGAAGACTGTTCATTAACTTTAATCTTGAAATGAAATGAATAATGCAGTTGTCACTATAAATGTTAAGTCACTGATAAAAGTCACTGAACTTCAAGTGTTTTCCAGTTTCAATCATGCTAAATAAATCTTGTGATTTGACCTCAGAATTCCGGTAATTCACAGCTCCTGTGAAATATCACACTATAAATCACTCAGCAATTTATCTTTATTCTTGACTATGAAGAAATCTGTTGCTCTTATTAAGAATACGCTTAAGTGGTTCATTCTTAAACAAAAGTGAGTCATATTCTTACAGTGGATGAGGAATCCATCTTTACGCCATGTGTCAAGTGAGTTGCAATGTCAGGATCACCTGCCGTGCCGTAGAATATTGTTTTAGCACCAGGAGCTGGATCTGTTGTATTTCGAAACTTCCGCACGGTAGTTGGAGTAACGGGCTATATATAAGGCAAAGCAAAAGGAACTTTACACCAGATATTCCCAAATTATTAATGAAAATAGAATGTACTGCAGACATTCCCATATGATTTTACAGAGGTAAGAAAAAAATATGAGGCTGCCTTAGAGGTCTAACACGTGCATGTGCTCCTGTAGATTCTGATATTATGAGCCTAAGATCAACATAACCAGCCCAAATTTTATCAGAACAGCATTGATAAGTTTCAGCTCTTCTCATCTTTAATTTGGGTAACAGCTACCTTGTGTTCTTCATGAAAATCAGTTGTTACACTTACCAAATTCAGAAACCTTTAACCTGATACACAATTCCATTATCAAAGAAGCAACTTTGGAAATCATTTAAACCACACTTTTGGGATTTTTTTCTTTAATTATCATTTGACGGGAGACCTGTATTTATGGGATCCATTTGTATCTCAGCATCCTCTACTTCTTCAGGGGCATGGGGAAGGGTCAGTGGGAATCACAATTCTGAGGGGTATTTGTGTAAAGGAGGATGCCCCTCAGAAGTCATAATAATTTCTAATAATTACTACTATAATTGTATTATCAGATGAAAAAAACTGTTGAAAAAATTTTATTCCATCCCAACTAAGCAGGCATGGTGACTTTTGCAAAACATGTGGAGTGAAAAAGAACTGACAGAAGTGTTTTTCAATCTTGCCAGCTGCTCTTTATGATCCCACGTGACAACAAACTAATATTAAAAACAAAAAATAATAGTTTCTAAAGAGAAGGGCTGTAGAAAAAAAAATCAATAGGGCTTCACTGATTTTCTTTTTCCCTAAGCCCTCTCTCAAAACATATTTGCTAATGGGAAATCATTACCAAAGTTTCATAAAGGAGCGTTTGCAAAACCAACTCACCCTCGGTAACACCTCGGTAAGACAACTCGCAACCGAGCCACCAGCAGGATGCAACTTTCCAGCCTAAACAATGAAATCAAAAAATAAGGCGTAACCGAACGCATCGTAATATTGCACGCAACTTGTCAAATTGGGATCTGACACTATGCACGGGATGTTGTCTAATTGTCTCCGTTTTGGTAAAAGGACGGGGGCGGGGGAAGGAGTCACACCGAGACAGGAGGTTCGCAGGGAGATGTCCTTGCCCGTTCCACACCCTCTCCCCGTTCCAGCCGCTCCCCTCGGCGAGACCCGGCAGAGAGGGACGAGCAGCTCCGCGGCGACAGTGGGAGCCCTCGGGCGAAAGGACTCCCGTCCGTCCCCTCGGGGCAGGGCAGCGGCTGCTCCGCCATGTCGGCCCCGTACCCCGAGCGCTCCGGAACGGCTGCAGCGCGGGCTAAGACCCGAGCGCTCGTGCCCCTCCCAGCGCTCCGCCGCCGCCCTGGCACCCATCACCCACCGTGATCCTCCCTCAGCCCTCATCCCACCTCCCTGGCACCCAGCACCCACCGCCCTGCCCCTTTACAGCCCTCCCACCATCACCCTCAGCACCCAGCATCCTGCCCCCGCACAGCACCCCCCACCATTGCCCTCAGCACCCACCGTCCCCTTTGCATCTCCCACTCCTCGGAGAAAGTCAGGAAATAAATTGAACTCGGGCAATTTTGTGACTGTCATGATGCAAGAAAATAATTAAGGCCCAACAGTACAGGTAGCACATCAGCTCAATTAGAGGTAGCATAGATCAGTTACTCAGTCCTTGAAAATCTACCAGCTTTCAGACAAATGGGTTGAGTCTTCTTCAGGCTGAACTGGTCAAAAGCCTGACACAACTTTAAATCTTTTAATCTTTTATTATTGTAATAAAAAATAGAGCTCCTTTCACAAATGTTGTCAGATGTATGAACATATTAATATTGCATGCTGAGACTGTTCCTCTAGAGAAAACTACAACTCCCATGCACACAAGCACGTAGGTGGGTGACACCACTGCCCCATCTATCAGGACACTTGAGTGCTCTTACTGTTTGTCTTAAATATTTGACTCAACACCTCGTGTATCTAAACCACTGTATTTGCCTTTTAGAAACAGATGTAGATTTTTTTCAGTAAAGACTTAACAAGTTTCAGTGCTGTTTAACAGAGCCTCAGCTCTTACAAAGACTTATTCTCAGATGACATTTAGCAAACTCTTCCCTTCTTCCCGGTAAAACATCAATGTTTAATCACATCCTCCTCCACTCTCTATAGTCCTATGACAGCAAAACCAATTTTAGATAAACACACAGACCTTAATCCTAATTAATCAACAAACATTACCAGCTGTTACCATTTTAGTCTCTGCTCTAACATTTGTTTGATAAGGATTTTAAATGAAGGATGTTAAATTAAATCTGAATTCTCAGGACCCTTTCCTACAAATGGAAGATGAGAGACTCCGGCAGCAATTGCCCTCTGGTGAGTGGCTCCCAGGGCAGTAGGGGTGCCTGACAATTTGCTCCAGCTGCCAAAGTCATGGGTATACACATCAGTGCTTAGTCTTCTCCAGCAAGAAGCCTTATGTCAGTATCAACTATGACCTAGCTGTGGCCGTGCTGGTGCCCTTTTCCAAAAGTAGGTGTGTTTTTCCGCTGTAGGCATGGCTGTACCACATTGCTAATATAAAACATCTATGGCCGCTTGGGAACTAAAAAGCTCTTGTAAATTCTTAATGTGTTCAGTTAATTTCTTGTTTCAGTCATATTTATTGTTGCTTAAAGTTTAGAGTGCTAGTGCCAAATTGTTGGTAGTTTAATAAATAAAATGATTGGTTATGTCTTGCCTTGTGATCCATTCATCTGTAAGGTGCAATTTCTATCTAGTAAAAGCTAAATAGTTATTTGAACAAAACTTAGATATTAGGAATCTGGATCTCATTGAGAGATGTAAAGATAAAGCTGTTCGAAGAAGAAGAAACTATTTCTGCGAAGTACAGTAAAACAAAAACTAGACAGTAATTATAGGGCACAGGAAAACGAGATTTGAATTTTTATCCTTATGTTTGTCGTATTTCTAGATGGCTCTTTACCTGTGCTCAAGGTACAGATTACCATTTTTGTACATTCCGTACATTGTTGATTTATTTTTACACTGGTTTTCCCCCAGTAGGTGGCCACACTTGCTAATTGAAAGAATCCATACAGGATAGAGTGGGCTGTGTCAAAGGAAGGGAAATAAGACCTGGCCATGTAAAAAGAATTACTATTGCCAAAACAAGTAGAACAGGAGTCCTCAGCCTTCTCATTTTTCTTGTCTGTGGTTGCTTTCAGGAGAAAGCAGGGTCCCTACGAATCATTTTGAAATCTACTAACAATAGCCATTATTTCCTATAATTCTCATTTTAGGAATCAGTGTCATATTGTGAAGAATGGAAGGAGATTTGGCCCTCACAAAATGTAATTAAGCAAAAGAAGAAGCCACTCATGAAATTACTAATGCATATTAAAGGTATTCAAGTGTATTAGTAGCGTAAGTTAGGATGAATCCTTGTTTAAATACATGACTAATTCTACTATAGTGTTTTTACTAATTATATTGGCTTTTATGCAAGATCAATTTTAACACAGTGCTTGTTGCTAACTGTATAAGCTTTGTTTACATAAGGAGTCCCTACAGAGGCAAAAGATAATTGCTGGAACTGAAAGAGAATTATGGAGGAGTTGTTCAAGTGTGCCCCAAACAATTTACAACTGAGTGGTCAATCAGGCCAGCAGAAGAGATAAGGGTGCCATGGACCAAGCCAAATAAGCTAACAAGGGAGATAACACTGCTATGGACCAGCTCAGGCCAGTTTTGCAGTTGGGGTGAAGAGTTTACGAAGGAGCCTGACTTCATCACGTGTGACCACCAGCGACCCTCCCCACAATTAACCGAGCATGCCCAGAGGGGAGGGAGAGGGGGCTGTGTTTATGTAAATTATTTAATTGTAATCATCCCTCATATCTCTCATGGTTAATGTATATGTATAAATGGCTAATGTATGTGTATAATCATAGAATATAAAATGTGAGACCTACTGATGAACTGTGCACCCGTGGACTTGGAAAATGCCAAGCCCACATGCCCAGTGCTGTTTCCCTTTTCTTTATAATAAATTGCATTACAAATAATATTTCTGGGCCTGATTCTCACAATATCCATTCTTTCTTATACTGAAAGTTATTTTGTCCACAGGAAATACTTGTAGGGTCGGAAGGATCTGTAAATTTTAAGGATAAGATGATGAATTAACAAAATCCAATTGAACTCAATATTGGAGGGAAAAAAAGATCAAAACTCTCTTTACTTCAGGATGAATTTGTCATCTCCTATGTTAGAAAGTAAGATTTCTAGAGAAATCTGTTTGGAAAAAGTTGAACAAAATTTTCCATTCTACAGAAACACTTTTTTCCTCAACAGTACTTGACATTTCACTATTTGTTGATACCCAATTCCCACAATCTAGTGTATTTTTCTGTCTTGTTTAGGCTAAAAGTGAGGAACGGAAACTGTCTAAACCTCTGCATTTTACTTTCTTTATGAAGCACAAACACACCAAATTCTACAACACAGTTCTTACTCTAGGGTGCTGGCATAGACAACAGTCAAAGCACTAACTCTGTAAATTCCTTAAGGTCTCTGAAGGTCTGGGGACTCCATGTGTAACACTCCAAATTTTATGAAACACCTGAAGGACATGAGCCATGCTGATGCACTTTGGTGTTGTTTTTGCCTGGTTACTTTCATGGGTTTTATTCAACTCATTTACAAATAGAAGATTACTCCATTCTATGTGCTACACACGTGTTATATGCTATGATATGATTAGACCAATGTAGGTACAGAGACAAGCAGAGAGACAAGCGGAGATAGAAGAAAGAAAGAAAGGTCATTACAGCAGATGGAGACATGAAAAAAAATTTGGGAAGATCAAACACAATTAAGAGATTTTGCATGTCATCTAAAGTTAACTTCCATTTATTATCACACATCTAGCATTGGATTTAAAGACAGAGAAAACAAAGAAATGCTAAAATAAGTGTAAACCCATCTGGTGAAACAATGACCCACAAACATAAAGTTGTTAATATCATTCAGCAGTTTCACTTTTGGTATTTGACTTATGACCCACGATGAAATAAAATATGAAAACATGATCACCGGTAGGGCTATCCATGTGATTTCAGAGCTTTCCTCAAACATCTGTTTGTCCAGGCTGTAACAGAAGAAACTCTTCTTCACCACTAGCACTCACAGAGACCTAGCCCAATCTACAGGAACTGCCATTTGATTACTGCCACACACTCTCCTGCCTCTGTTTCACACATTCCCAGTTCATCTTTGCTGTTTGCTGACCCTCTATGTCAGCACCACCAGCTGTGAACAATTTTTGGGAGCTTCACAAAGCAAGAGAAATATATTACAGCTTTTATGACAGTGGTGGTCAGGGAGTTAGTTGGCCAGTAGGAATCTCCTGCATGTAACACAGGTGTCTGACAGCTCTGCTGTTGTAGGATCTAAATTTCAGAGTGCATACATCACATAACCCAAAACATGGACTTCCTCCATACTTAATAGACAAAAAGCACACAAGAGTTCCATTCATGCTTGCAGTTTCAGCTAATGGCCTACTGCAACATATCTGAAGGCTGATCAAAATATTTTGAAGAGAAGAATTCTCTAATGTCTCATCTGAAAGTAATACATTCCCTTTTGCACCCTTCTTGTCAGTGCATGAATAGAATTCTTGCACCAAAAATTCCATTCAGCCTTGAACTTCAGATACGCCTGATAATCTGAAAGATTATTCCAATTCCAGAAAGTATTTATATATCAGAAGCATAGAATTTGATCCCTACATATGAAACATTATGGTTCTTATTTTCTAAACATGGCTGCATTATATTTTGTATATTCTTTCATTCTTATTGTGCAAACTGAGAATGTGGTTTCATGTTGCACCTAAATACAGCTCAGTGCCAAACAAGTGGTTCTTGGCCCATTGTCTTCTCTGAACTCATACTTCTTTACCCTCCTCTGTAGTACATCTAGAGAGCCTCCAGCCACAGCAGAGCTGGTTTAGTCTGCTGTGTTCAGACTACAAATCTATGTCTTTGATGAATAATTTTTGCATGACATCATTGGTTGATCAAACTCATCCTACAGCTGTAGGATATCACAACTTACTCTACAGGTTTTAGCTTGCAGTTGGAAACAAAAATGGACTTGGGTTATACCTTTCATTAGTGGCTCTTCATTTGAGAAGATTAAGTGAAACATGAAATGTCATGGATGTGAGCATGTAATCTCTGGATTGAATTTAGTTTAAGTCATCCTAACGATTTAGTGTAATATTTTTATGGTTTTTTCATCTGTTCATATATATACTGTGTCTGGCTGGGACGGAGTTAATTCTTTTCATAGCAGCCTGAAGGGTGCTTTGTTTTGGATTTGTGACTACAATAGTGTTGATAGCACAGCAATACTTCAGCTACTGCTGAAGAGTGCTGGCACAGGCTCAGGACTTCCTCTTTTTTCCCATTTTGTCATCAATCCTACCTAGGGAGGTATGGTGGATTGTCAAGAAACTTGGGAGTGGAATATAGCCAGACCAGCTGACCCAAATTGATCAGAGGGATATTCCGTATCACACAGCATCATGCTCAGCAATAAAAATTGGAGGCAGAAGAAGATGTCTTCCAAGCTGGGTGCTGCTCAGAGACTAGACGAACCCTGGTCTGTTTATGGGAGGTAGTCAGTGATTTCCTTGGCATTGCCTTTTCCCTTTCTCTTTTCTTCATCCATTAAACTGTCTTTATCATAAGCCACAGTTTTCTTGGTTTTGTTGTGTCCTATTCTCTGTCCTACTGCATGGAGGTGAGTGAGTGAGCAGCTGTCAGGTTGGCTGGATGGTGGCTGGTGTCATAATGTAAGGTCATAATGCAATTAGTAAAAAACATCTCTTTATCAGGAGTCTAATGTTTTGCTCACCAAATTCTGCAGTCCAGCTGAACACACTGAAGCGAGTCAGAGGGTTATGACAAGTAAGTGGTGCATTAGGGCAAGATCACTTGATTTAAAGGACAACTCTTCCAAACATTCAGCAAACTCGCAGCTCAAAAAACTCACATACTTTCACACCTGTTTCTCTGGAGTTAGTCTGGCATTCTACATCACCGGTGAACATAAGGACTTTTTTACTTTTTTTAAGTCACATATTTGCTTTACAAAAAGCATTTATGTAACTGATCAACTAAGTAAAGCAGAATGGGGAAATTATTACTCTGAGACCAAACTGGTACCAATGGAAAAGTATTTAGAAAAGAAGAGTTAAAAAGAAGAGCAATCTGGTTTGACTCCGCTCACTTCAGTGTGTTAAAATACTGATATGTCCATACTAAAGAAGGGGGAAAAAAGAGACCAAAAATTAGAAAACATAAAAGCAAACAGATACAAGATTTGTTGATTACGCTCTCATTCTACAAGGCCACTGGCTATAATATTTTACAAGCAGCAAAATATTTCTAAAGCAGCACTAAAGAATGGAGATTATTTAAAAAACAAAAACAAACCACAAAAAAACCTATGATAGAATTGATTTAACCTTTCCCCTCTGTAATCAGAGTATTTCTAAAGTATCAGCAACAAGAGGAGATAAACCTCCATCAACTGGATAACTAATTCATATTTTATGAATGAACGGCATAATGGAGCCTCACTTGTAGCATAACACTGCCTGCAGGCTTTCCATAACTTAAATTTTCCTTCAGTTAGTTCAACATGTGGTTGAACTAAAACATACTTTGAGAATAGTGTCAACTCTTGATACAGCGTTTCCTGTGGTGGAGTACCCAAGCAATCTTCATTAAATTGCACCAATAACTAAATATCATTACATGTATTGATAAACTTATTAAATATCTTACGAGTTGTTTTTACTTCCTTCAAATGGCAAGTCTTACACCACGTTAAATCTGCTATGTAGTGCAGAAGCACTTATGAGCACTTTTGTTTCCTATACAGCCCACTTACAGCCCATGAGCAACCAACCCTTTTCCTTCTCTCAGGTCATGCTTCATGCACGAATCAAGACATCGTTTCTATCCATCTACGAAACAATCAAGACTTCTGTCAGCAACCTGTTCTCTCAAGTTTTAAGCACTCTGGCAGTAATCAGCCAACCTGTAAAGCTTTATCAGTGGCTGTTCAGCCTTTTAAAAAGTCAGGTAAATTCCCAATTGCAATTCAGATTTTCCGATGTAGTTCCTCAAGTCATTTAACTAATAGCTTTGAAAAATGGTTCTTTTACAGAATTAAACCAGGACTTTCCTGTCTCTGTCATGCCCAGCTCCTATCTCCGGTAACTTAGTGGCCTCCACGGGCAGCACTGCCCCCGCAGTCCTGAGAGGATTGACAGAGAATCATGAAACGGGCGGGGCTGGAAGGGACATTGAAGATTATCTTGTTCCAATGCCCTGTCATGGACAGGGACACCTCCCGCGAGGCCGGGTCGCTCGAACGCTTTCAGGGATGGGGCACCCACAATCTCTCTGAGCCACCTCTGCCTCCCCACCCTCACAGCAAATGGCAAAGGGAAGACGATGGGGAGACGCCTGGGTGATGCTCCCAAAAACACCATCCCTCGGCTCCGGGGAGAAGCAGAAGACGCGGATCACGCTGATGAGGACGGAAGGCCCGAGGGGGGCGGAGGGACAAGGCGGGACACAGCAGGCGGCACGTGACGGCGCGCGCGAGCCGGAAGTGCGGGCGGGCGCGGCCGTGGCGGCGGAAGTGCGTGTGCGGTGGCAGAGCGTGTTTTGGTCGGGGCACAGGCGGCGGCGGAAGTCGGCGGCGGGGCAGGGAAGGCACGGCNAAAATGGCGCCCCCGGTTTTCCCACTTCCCCTTATTCCTGTGCCTGGAAGGGAGGGGGATGGCGGGGCTTGGAGAGAACGGGGATCCTCCCCTGCGTGCGGGCACTGCTGCGGGAAGGTGTCGCTGCCTGGGGCCGCTGGTGAGGGTTGTTGCCCTCGAGTGGCTGGTGAGACGTGAAAGGGGAGGTTGGGATGGTCCTTCGCTTTCCCTTTTCGCTCGCGGCTGGAGGAAGGACGGTGAATTCGGTGGGAAGTAAAATACGGGCGACAGCGCGTCGCTATCGGAGAGGGGGATCAGGGGCAGGCCTGGTCTAGGGATGTGTTCTGTTCTGCGTTGTGCTGAATTGGAAATAGATACAAAGCTGGAGTATGGTGGAGGAACAAGTCTATGCCGCCTTATGTTTTAGAGGAAAGCTAAATTGCTTGAGAAGTATCAAAATATTCCAAACAGGGCCATAAAAGGCTGTTGTCTCAGCATTTTTGATTACTTTTTTTTTAACCTTTTACAGCTCTTTTAGAGCTTGAGGATGGAAAATAGAGGCTAAACAGGTAATTAAGCAGCTGAAATTAATCAGTATGTGATGTTCAGGCCTAGTAAAAAGTGTGGCATTTTTTATAGTGACTTTTCAGAGTTATAGTCAGACTAGATTGCATGTATGTATTGTTCTTCCCTAAGAAATGTCACAAAGAAGTAGATGGTGGCTGAAGTGAGGTGGCTAGAGACAATGGTATTGTAGTCATCATTGTTACTTACACTTCCTGTATGATAAACCAGTTTATCTGAAAGCAGTTGGTACTATTCATCATTCAGGTGAGCTTATGAGATGACTATTACCTTTAATAGGAAGGCTATGACTTTTTTTCATTGACTGTTGTTTCGCTTGTTTAACTTAGTGTCTCATTGTGTTTCAATATAAATTGACTTGTATACGACGAGTATTTTGTTGGTTGTCCATGTCATGGTCTTGGACTCTGCGGGAAGTTCCATGCTGGTTCTGCCGGATCTGGAAAGGAAAAACAGAAAACTCAGTTAGTAGGAGTGACTAATAAATTGGGCTTTTTAGTTACTGCATTCAAGATAGCCCAGGATAAAAAAATTTCAACTAGGTAGATAATGGTTGCAACCTCTCCATTGTATGCCTCTGTTAAAGAAGTGTGAAAAAGCTCATTTGAAATTGATACAACAGTAAGTGTGTTCATGGTAAGAAACGTTGTTGCTTAATGATATTAATTGTAGAACAGTGCTTGCTGTCTTAATCCCTTCAGCAGGCTGGCTTTTGTCACTAGTGTTGCTTCAATACTTCTATATCAGTTCTGTGGGACATAGTTGAAAATAGGCGCTGATCTGAACACTTAGAACACTGAATTATGCCATTAAATTGTGAATTTATAGGTATTGGCAAGGGCTGTTGGTATTTTGTGTGTGATATATTAAAATATTTAGGACTCTTTCATAAATAAAACCCAGACTATCTAACAGCATGCAAATTTCTCTTCTAGAGTGATGAGAATATCCAGCAACTGGTAAATTAGCTGGTAGGGTTAGCAGAACTACGTGGCTAATAATACACTCCAAGCTTTGTGTTCTGGCATTTCAGCATGGAGCTGCTGTGCCTTGGGGATGTCAAGAAGAGTGAACGTTTCTACTTAGCAGAGGGACCTGTGTATTTGTAGTGTCTGAGACTGGAAAATGGGCCTTCCTTTTAACATATGATGGAGTTCTTACGTTAAACTCTGTAAAAGTAAGAATATCTCCCTCATTTCCATCCGTATGCAGCCCTCATCTCAGAAGCTTTTATAGTATTTTCTTCAGCTGATTTTTATATTAGTAGTTTCCTTGCATAACTCTCATATGTATCAGTTTAAGAGCTTGCTTCCAGTCAAGCAGTTGTGTACTTGCTTTTGGGTAGGTGAATGAAAATCTCTTGCCAAGATTTTCTTTCTTCACATATTCCAAGTGTATTGTTTGCATATTGTGTGCATGACATTAAAAATGGGGAGGGGGGGGCATGTAAATGGGTCTTTTCCAGTAAATTTTCACCAGAGTTAAGGGTAAAAAGGCATTCAAGGCCTTGAGTAGGTGTTCAGAACTGTCTTGAAAGTGATCTGTCAAAAATACTTGACTTTTCAGTGTATATGTAGGGTACTGAGTGTAGTATTCCTCTATGGTTCTCAAGGTTCATATATTACTGATGAATTAAGGAATAGGAGAATGAATGTGACGTGGGGCTTGGAGCGTGCCTGGGGTTGGTAGCATTGAAGTCTACTTTTAAATTCAGTTGGAGCACTATGCAGAGCTCACAGATGTGAAAAGAATAGGCCAGAAACGTTCTGTGATGGCTGTGTCAAACTATATGTAGTACTGCTTCCCTTAAGATTAAGCAAACACCTTTCTTGTTTTTTGCTGCCATGTTGTGAACAGAGTTTCAACATCATTTGAAACTTCAAAAGATGATGATTTCAATATACACTTACAGAAGGTGTGACTTTTTTAATACTGTATCAAAATCATCTGAATGTGCTCTATCACGTTTGCAATCTTGCATTTACTTTATCCTGAGCTGCTAGAAGTGAGTGGTATGGCTGTAGTAGGTTTTATTACTAATTTATTAGAAATATTGATGTGACTATCAAATGAATGAAATTTGCAGTATGTTTCTTAGACCTTGCTGTCAGTTTGACAGCTGGTTATTTTTGTACACAGTATATGAGTGTCTAGAATGATTTTGGGGGAGGGATGCTGTAAGGGTGTGAACCTCGAAGTTCTTTGATAGCTACAGCTTCTGTAGCCTGGGCATCTATAAAAATTGATTTTTTTTTTAAAGTTTTTGGTTTTCTTGACAACCTGTTTCAGCGTTGTGCTGTGAAGGAGTTTTGCAAGGGGTGATAATTACTGTTATATAAAGTTATATAAGTCTGAATAACTAAAAGCTGTAAATGGCCTGTTGAAACAGGTAAATATTAATCCAAGTTGAATCAGTCTTGCCTGCTTTTCCATCGTATCACCTATCTCCTTTTGCCCTCGGTATGGGAAAGAGCAAGCAAAAAAGCAGTCACCATAAGTAACCAGCGGAGTGGGTTTATTTCCTCACTGTGTGTCATCTAGAAGTCACTTGCTTCCAAAAGTACTAAGCTGCACAATCATTGGATGTCATCCTTATATCATTATGAATGTTGTAGAGTGTAGAAAAACATGGGATATATTGAGATTAAAGGGCTTGAAATTATTGCATGATTGTCCAAATACGCTAAAATGCTACAGCAAGCATATGGTTTTTAAATATTAAGCTACAAATAACTTAATTGGCCTCATTAATTTTCCAAAGGAAAAGATAAGTAGCTGGCTAACAGTATTCTGAACTACCTATATTTTGGCTATGCCTTACTCCTTTTTCTGCTGTCACATAATTAGGGAGAGATTAACTGTTCTCACTGATCCATTTTTGTCCCAATTGCTCCACAATGTCTGATGCATATTCCAGGAGCCTGCAAGGGGAAGAGTCCTGCCTGAGAACCAACACACCAGCAGTGCATGAATTGTTGTTTTATGGTGTAAGGATGAAAGGTCTGGTATTTTTAAAATAGCTGGATCCATCCCTGTATTCTGAAATATTCTACCAAATTTAATGAGTAAGAGTCTTGAGTATGGAGTAAACATGATACTTAATGCTGGTGGGCTATGCAGAGCCTTTTTTGCTTCACAGAAATGTTCTTTCACTGTGATACACTCTCACATATTTGTAAGAACATACATCTAAAATGTGATACTAGATTATGTTGTACAACCAAAATTTTAAAAATATATATATTTTGATTTAAGGATGAAGTAATAGTCAAACAGGACACAAACACAGGACAGAAAACAGAAGTGTAATATCCTACCTGAAAGAAACTAAATGATTTTGGGAGATACAGGAAAAGAAGCAACATGAGCAAAGAGGGGTGTTTTAAGATGTTGAACACATTTAAGACCTGTATTCAAGTTCTTGTTGCAGTGAGAAATAGAATTCCCATTTTTCAACTGGGGTGTAAGTCAGTAAAATTGTCAGGATTTTTGTTTGCATTTATTCCATGAAAATTCATTTTCTAAGGGAGTATCTTCCCCACAGTGAAATGGTCTGCCCAGGGAGGTGGTGGAGTTGCCATCCCTGGAGGTGTTTAAGAAAAGATTGGATGAGGAACTCAGTGACATGGTCTAGTCGATGGGAGGCTCAGATGGATGGAGCGTGGTGCCCATGGCTCCAGGGTTGAGGGTGTGATCCCTGTGTGGGAGTCGCTTGGGAGTTGGACTAGATGATCTTTGTGGGTCCCTTCCAACTCGGAATATCCTGTGAATCTTACTGGAAGATGGAGTTGTGCTGGAGTGCTGAAGCACTTTCCAGGAAAGAAGATTGTTCAGGACTTAGGTTGAGTTTACAAAAGGGAGAGTTGGGTAGAAGAATGAAGGGTTTGTGTCTGAGTTCAGTGTATGGCAAACTGAAATGCCCAAGTGCCTGGCCCGTGTGCTGAGAGAGTTGAAATAGGAAGATGGCTAAACAATCCTGCATGGTTTAAAATGTGGTTGCTTGCATGCTGGATACTGGAAAAGCTGCATCCTCCCAAAGTGTGCAGAATTCAAGTAACTAATCAACTGGAGTAGGATGAAGTTATAGGCTGACTTTTGGGTGACTTTTGTTTTGTATTACTGTTAAGTGTGTAAAAACATAAGTACCAGTGTAACGGGTTTTACCCTGGCTGGATGCCAGGGGCTCGAACGGTCTCTCAGTCCCGAATGAGATGATATACAAAGGGTGGTTTGGAATAAGGCAGTTTAATATAGCACAAATGAAGCAAAGCAAAAGCCCACGCAGAAGCAAAGCAAAAGAACTAATCTCTACTTCCCCATCCGCAGAAGTATCCACATTCAGGGAAGTAGGGCCTCTATGTGTCTCGGGAAGCAGTCATCCAGAACAGTGAATGCTGCCCGTCCTTGCTCCCTTCCTCCGCTTTTATATCTGAACTGACGTCATATGGTATGGAATATCCCTTTGGTCAGTCTGGGTCAGCTGGCCTGCTCGTGTGCCCTCCCAGAATCTCATCCTCAGTTAGGGGGAAGGGGCAGTGTGCCCAGCTGTAGTCAAAACACTTGCGTGTTACCAGCACCCTTCCAAGGCACAGCATTGCGAGGACTGCTGTGGGCTCAGACAGACCCAATACAACCAGGCTCAGAGGTGACACCATCCCAGTCTAAAAGCTTCCCTGCCCATATGAATAAATACCGGGTGGGGGTGGGGTGGATTTTTTTAAGGAGTTGGAAAGAAGAGGAAGCTGACTAAAGAGTACACTAAAGAGTACGCTGTTGATTGTTGCTCTTAACAAAGATCTCTGTTGTGAATATTGTTTCTGTTAGGACGTGTTAGTATTGGAAATAGAAATCTGTCATCATATGATAGTTCTATGACAGCTTGTACAAAGCGAACTGAATTTCCTACTGGTCAAGAAAAATCTGTTTGTCTTCATATGGAAGGCTTTACTGTTGATTGTCGTCACAATTGGTAATTAGGGAAGGTATTAATGGTTTGTATGTGAAGATCTCTTGTACTTTTATTTAAGGAAATTGCATTTGATAGAAGTGTATTAATAAACTACAATTGCAAAGAACTTATTGTGGTGTTTGAGTTTTCCCAGTTTGCTCACTTTTTTGGCATTCTTTATTGGTGCTGACTTTGGCATATTGGTTAGCAACAGCATAATGATGGAAAATTATTACTTATCACTTCATATTTTATGGGTTATTTGAAAGTCTGAATCTGTTGTGTTATACTTCAACCTTGATATGTTAAGAAATAAGAGACTGAAGTCTTGCAAGAAGAAGCATAGTTGGATTTTAATGCCCTAATTGGAAGCTTTCATGGGAAGACTAGGTATTGAAAGAGATAACTGGCTCAGTTGTCTTAAGTTCTGACTATAATTGACAACTTAGCAGCGGTGGTAGCTGTACTCTGCACTATTGATTGTGGTAAATATTAGGTCAAGCTATATGTAATACATGTTTCATTAGTGAATGAGACTCTTCTTGCTTGGTTTGTAAATCTAATACCACCCACTGTCTTTTCACAAATAGGTTGTTACTGGCAGAGGAACCGCTGAGATCTGAATCCTGGAACTTGCTTTCAAAAGCTGTTGAAACAAAGGACTTCTTTCTAATTTGGACATGGCTAATCGAGGAGCAACAAGACCCAATGGGCCAAATGCTGGAAATAAAATTTGTCAATTCAAACTAGTACTTCTGGGAGAGTCTGCAGTTGGCAAATCAAGTTTGGTGCTTCGTTTTGTAAAAGGACAGTTTCATGAGTTTCAAGAAAGTACAATTGGAGGTGAGAAAACTATCCTGTTAATTTGTTTCACATTGAGTTTATATATTGTCCTTTCCTTTGACAGCCTTTAATGTAGTGCCACTTCTACAGTGGGCCATTGACAGCAAGGATCAGACCCTTAGTCCTGTGTCTAATTGAGAATTACAACTTTCTAAGCCGAACATAGTTGGCACAAGGCTACACAACATCCACAAGACAACATCCATGTCAAGTGGAGGAAGTAAATGTGTTCTTGAATGCACAGTTTTGAAACCTGGACTCCATGTTGCATTTTGTTCATGAGTGGATCTGTGGCTATTTTAATTGTATTATATGTTTAATGCATGAAACAACTGCTTAATAAGGATTAAGATCTTGGTTCATACTGAAAAAGAAAGTGCTGCATCTTCCAAAAAGCTTGTGTTTGTCATTTGTGCATCCTGGCTTTGCTTTAGTTTTGGGAGAACTTGCTACATTTTTGGATATACTTTTCTTTATTAGTAGCCGCAGAATTTAATGTCCTGTTTTGTGTCTTCAAAAGAAAAAAATAGATTCGGTACTAGAACTAAGAAAAAAAAAAGTTGTTCAACTGTGAACAGATTTTATCCCACTCTTCCCCCTGGCAGATTTCCTATGTTACATTGTACGTATTTTGAAGTTGTTTGTGCTTTGAGCTGTATTCTTCCTTGGATAAATGTAAGCTTATCCTAGAGCCATGCAACAGCATACAGACTTCAAAAAGTATGGATTTTACGGATTGATAAGTATTTTCCAATAGTCACTGTTGCTGTTTGTATGAGTCAGTCTGTTCCATTGTAGTATTCATGTGAAGCCCTTTCAATGGTCTGTATATGTCTTCACGCACCAAGTCGTTGCAATGTGAGAGTTCTACAAAGCTTACAAAAATAAATACAAGCTGAATTTCACTGTATTCTTCCTTTGCCCTATTTGTAGATGTTACTATGTGCCTTAATTTTGTGTAGCTGCCAGCACAAATGGAGAACCACGTATCTCCTTTAGCAATCTTACTAGTGCACACTTGGCTTTGTGCATTTTATAAGGGCTTTAGAATAAGTGTTAGGAAGGTTTCTGTATTCTCTTATACAGATATGTAGTAACAGGGAGATCTATGTGAATTTACTTTCCAATATCAACAAAGTTTTTTTTGCTTCTGAAAAAATGGTTAAAATTAAGTGAAATTGATTGCTCCATTTCAGTGACCTCCAATTCCTTTAACCACCTTTGAGTTTTTTTGTTTTATTTTTTGAAATAACCCAAAACCTGTTACACTGTTTAAAATCTGTAAAAAAGTTAAACAAGAGTCTAAGCTCAAGTTCAGACATACAGGGTTTAGTGTAATCTGTATTAACTTGTTCCTCTTCTGTATAAAATAGAAACAACAAAATGCCATACAGCTGAGAGATATTAAATGCAGCAATGTTGGAGTTCAGAAAAAGTTTTCTGTAGAGAAGGCTGTCTTAACTGTGTAGCTTGTAGTTGCCTAAGGCACAATTTTCTATGTATACAGAAGGGCCTTATAACAAAGAGAGGCTTATGTGCATTGTGAATGTGAATAAAAACATCTGAAAGGGAGTGCAGTTAAAGGCAGACATGTTGGATGATGGTGGTGTGGTTTTGTCACTTCAGACCAGTGTAGCAATGCCTGTTAGTTGCTTAAGACAAAAGTATGACTGTTAAGGATGATAGGCTTTCAGATAATTAACACAGCTGAATGTCAATGTACTATGGCCTTGCAAGATAGAACAAAGTTATCTTTTTTGCAAAAATTAACTGGTGTTTTAAGGTGGTTGAAATGTTCCTTAGGATAAAACCAAGAGGATGTCATAGAATTAACCCATTGTTTTAATTCTTTTCCCAAGTACCTGCCTTCATTTATGGAGTGTAGGTACATTTTTGTGTTACTAGAATAATGTCTGTAAGGACTTCAAAATCCAGTTGCTTAACTTGTCTCTGCCTCGGACAAATATAATACTAAGCTGCTTCTGAGAAGGAAGCCCTTAGTTTAGTGCAGGACATATGGGGGTTTTTTCACTCTTATTTTGGTTCTGGTCTGCTTAGGGAGCTGCCAAGTGGAGCCTGTTGTGCTGGTGCTTGGATATTTAGCATTTAGAGGGTTTTATGGTGATTTAACATTGGAACATCAAAGCCTTTACCTTCTCCAGCCTGCCTGCTTATCTGTGATGGATGCTAATACCCCTGAAGCTGGAGCACCTGACCACTTAAGGAGCCAGCTTCTTGTCATGGTTTAACCCTGCAGCTGAGGTGCAGCTGCTGGATCACAGCTGAAACAGGGACACTTCTGTATGCTAGTTAGTGTCCTTTACAAAGCAAGATTGGCTTGCTTTTGGCTTCTGTAATGAGTTGAAGGTTGCAGCAGCTTTGGAGTGATTCATAGGCTATAATGTCTCAGAGTATGTAGGACAGGATAACATTCCAGGTGTGTAAGCGAGTCAGTGTCTCTTCAGATCTTTGATTTAAATTGGCCACAATCAATATGCCGAGTGATGAGAGTCCCCATAAGTAGTGGGCTTTCCTTAGTGTTGTAATACTAGTTTCTATATTGTGTTGGTACCCACCTCTGTGTTTCTAATAGGCATCTTAATCTGGATGGAAAAATCTTTACTAGGAGTAGCTGTTTGAAGACTTGGAATAAGTTACTTACTATTTTCTGTAATTGGAAGACCATTATTTATGATAATGCATTTGACTGTAGTGGCAATGAATGCAACTTTCCCTGAAACTGCACACTGTCAAAATTATGCTGAAATTAATTCATCAGAGCACTTGCAAAGTCAAGAATATGGCTGCTTTAAGAACAAGAACTTTTAGAAGTGCTTCTTTCTTCCATACCCATGAACCTAAGGTGCTGAAAATCAAAGTTTTAAGATATGTACTATTCAAATAATGTAAATGTGTAGAACTGAAAATCTGAACTGCTGGATTATAGCATAAGAGGATACTGTTACTGGTACTCTGTAATACAGTTTCTTAAAGCAGGATGAAATGTTTCTATGAGGTTTAAAAGAAGTCTTAGAGTTACTCAGATTTACTTTTTTCAAAAAAAGGAATCCTTTCAATTCTTTCTTCCTTGTGCCTTTAACTTAAGGAAAGTTTGGTTTAAACAATTGTTCTGTGTTGATCAGTTAGTCTGTCAGCTACTGCTTGCTTTAAACCTGCTATATTTTAATAAGAGACTTAAATCGTTTATGGAAATTGTATTTGTGGACATAATTTTATATGAATACAGAGATGTAAGCAGACTTACGGTTTCAGCACCTCTGTCTCTTTTGTAGCTGCTTTTCTCACCCAGACTGTATGTCTGGATGATACAACAGTAAAATTTGAAATTTGGGATACAGCTGGGCAAGAGCGGTACCACAGTTTAGCACCCATGTACTACAGAGGAGCACAAGCAGCTATAGTGGTGTACGACATTACAAATGAGGTAAGTACTGTATTAGGGAGGCATAAGGAACATTTGGAAGTTAGTCTTACATTAACCTTTCCTGAATTTTTCTCACTGACTTGTGTGAATCGATTCATGATTTCATAGAATCATAGAATGGTTGGAGCTGGAAGGAACCTTTAAAGGTCATCTAGTCCAACACCACTGGCATGGGTAGGGACATCTTCTGCTAGACCAGGTTGTTCATTTCATATTGGACTATGTAATGTTAATTTGTATCTGTAGACTTTCCTTGCTTAAAGACCATTTCTAGGAGGTTTTTCTTTTTGTATTGAAAAAAAAAAAAGGTAAATTCTGTTGTTAAAATGTTTCAAGCTCACCTTTAGATGACAGTTTCATTTCTGATAGGGGAAGACTTTATTTTAATATTGTGTAATTGCAAATTACAAGTAAGGATTGGAAAGGTGGCACAAGGCATTGAGACCAAAACCTAAGGGTACTTGAACGTAGGTCAGATAAGCCTCACTTGGTTTTGATAAAATGAGGCTTAGAAACTGCAACTCACAAAAAGAACAGAAATCTAGTTCTCAAAACCTAGAAAATTTGAGACAGTTGTTCATATACTTGATTCTTTTAGAGAAATTGAAATTCCCATTTTCTGTCTTAACTATTTTCCTTACTCTGTCTACGTAAAGACCTTCCAGTCTTTACTTACTTTTTCAGCATTATCCCAAATGAGCACAGTTGAGAACTAAAGTTAGGAATGTTTCATTTTAAAAGCTCACTTGGCAAGTTGGAGTCTGCTTTTGGACTAAGGTAGCAGCCTTGCATTGGTTTTTGTGTTTAAAGTGTAGATAACAGATTGGAAT